>CM022303.1:572200669-572472715 GCA_011799875.1 Thinopyrum elongatum
AATGGCATACCGAAAGATCTTCCACTAGTAAAAAAGTGCATGCGATTGAAGAAATTAATACTTTGAGTGGAAAGACGGATGAACTTATGAAATTGTTTGCTAGTAAGAGTGCTCCTACTGATCCTAATGATATGCCTTTGTCTACTTTGATTGAGACCAATAGTGAACCTATGGATGTGAATTTTGTTGGTAGGAACAATTTTGGTAATAACGCGTATAGAGGTAATTTCAACCCTAGGCCGTTTCCTAGTAATTCCTCTAATAATTATGGTAATTCCTACAACAATTCTTATGGAAATTATAATAAGATGCCCTCTGATATTGAGAACAATATTAAAGAATTTATTAATTCATAAAAAGTTTTCAATGCTATGGTTGAAGAAAAATTGCTCAAGATTGATGATTTGGCTAGGAACGTTGATAGAATTTCTCTTGAGATTGATTCTTTGAAAATTAGATCTATGCCACCCAAGCATGATATTAATGAATCTCTTAAAGCTATTAAAATTTCTATTGATGAGTGCAAAGAAAGAAACGCTAGGATGCGTGCTAAGCGAGATTGGTTTGTTAAAGCATGTTCTTCGATTTCTTGTGATAATAATGATGAAGATCTTAAAGTTATTGGTGTGAATCCTATTGAATCTTTGTTTTCTAATATAAATCTTGATAAAGATGGGACTGGAGATGAGTCTACTTTAGCTAGAAGGCGTCCCAATGATTCGGAGTTTTTAGATCTTAATGCAAAAATTGATAAAAGTGGGATTGGAAAGGTCAAAACTTTAAGTAGCGATGAACCCACTCTTTTGGATTTCAAGGATTTTAATTATGATAATTGTTCTTTGATAGATTGTATTTCCTTGTTGCAAACCATGTTGAATTCTCCTCATGCTTATAATCAAAATAAAGCTTTTACTAAACATATCGTTGATGCTATGATGGAATCTTTTGAAGAAAAACTTGAGCCCGTATGATGAGTGGGAACCTACTATTAACATTAAAATTAAAGATTATGAGTGCCATGCTTTGTGTTATTTGGGTGCTAGCGTTTCCACGATTCCCAAAACTTTATGTGATGTGCTAGGTTTTCGTGAATTTGATGATTGTTCTTTAAATTTGCATCTCGCGGATTCCACTATTAAGAAACCTATGGGAAGAATTAATGATGTTCTTATTGTTGCAAATAGGAATTATGTGCCCGTAGATTTCATTGTGCTTGATATAGATTGCAATCCTACATGCACTATTATTCTTGGTAGACCTTTCCTTAGAACGATTGGTGCAATTATTGATATGAAAGAAGGAAACATTAGATTTCAATTTCCGTTAAGGAAGGGCATGGAACACTTTCCAAGAAAGAAAATTAAGTTGCCATATGAATCTATTATGAGGGCTACTTATGGATTGCATACCAAAGATGACAATACCTAGATCTATGTTTTATGCCTAGCTAGGGGCGTTAAACAATAGCGCTTGTTGGGAGGCAACCCAATTTTATTTTTATGTTTTTTGTTTTTGGTTCTGTTTTTCAATAAATACACATTATTACCTCTGTAGTAATCGTGTTTTGGTGTTTTAATTAGTGTATGACCCAAGTAAGACCTTTCGGATGGCTTACGGTGATAGTTGATTTGATCTTGCTGAAAAACAGAAACTTTTGTGCCAAGTAAAACAATTTAAAAAAATCACAGAAGTGTGCTTTTGATCTGATTTTTTTACAAAATATTGATATACAAATTTTCCAGGTTTTCCTAATTTTTCAGAATTTTTGGAGTTACAGAAGTATACGAAGTTTACAGATTGCTACAGACTGTTCTGTTTTTGACAAATTCTGTTTTCTATGTGTTGTTTGCTTATTTTAATGAATCTATGGGTAGTATCGGGGGGTATGAACCATGGAGAAATTGGAATACATTAGAAATTACACCAATATAAATAAATAATGAGTTCACAACAGTACCAAAAAGTGGTGATTTATTTTCTTATACTAACGGATCTCATGAGTTTTCTGTTGAGTTTTGTGTTGTGAAGTTTTCAAGTTTTGGGTAAAGATTTGATGGACTATGGAATAAGGAGTGGCAAGAGCCTAAGCTTGGGGATGCCCAAGGAACCCCAAGGTAATATTCAAGGACAACCAAGCATCTAAGCTTGGGGATGCCCCGGATGGCATCCCCTCTTTCATCTTCGTCTATCAGTAAATTTACTTGAGGCTATATTTTTATTCACCACATGATATGTGTTTTGCTTGGAGCGTCTTGTATGGTATGAGTCTTTGCTTTTTAGTTTGCCACAATCATCCTTTCTGTACACACCTTTTCAGAGGGACACGCATGAATCATGAAATTATTATAATACTCTATGTGCTTCACTTATATCTTTTGAGCTAGGCAATTTTGCTCTAGTGCTTCACTTATATCTTTTTAGAGCACGGCGGTGTATTTTATAGAAATTGTTGAACTCTCATGGTTCACTTATATTATTTTGAGAGTCTTTCTAAACATCATGGTAATTTGCATAGGTTATGAATTTAGTCCTAATATGATGGCCATCCAAGAGGGATATAATAAAAACTTTCATATAAAGACCATTGAATACTATGAGAAGTTTGATTCCTTATGATTGTTTTGATATATAAAGATGGTGATATTAGAGTCATGCTAGTGAGTAATTTTGGATTGGTAGAAATACTTGTGTTAAAGTTTGTGATTCCCGTAGCATGCACGTATGGTGAACCGTTATGTGATGAAGTCGGAGCATGATTTATTTATTTATTGTCTTCCTTATGAGTGGCGGTCGGGGACGAGCGATGGTCTTTTCCTACCAATCTATCCCCCTAGAAGCATGCGTGTAGTACTTTGTTTCGATAGCTAATAGACTTTTGCAATAAGTATGTGAGTTCTTTATGACTAATGTTGAGTCCATGGATTATACGCACTCTCACCCTTCCACCATTGCTAGCCTCTCTAGTACTGCGCAACTTTCGCCGGTGCACTACACCCACCATATACCCTTCCTCAAAACAGCCACCATACCTACCTATTATGGCATTTCCATAGCCATTCCGAGATAAATTGCCATGCAACTTCCACCGTTCCGTTTATTATTACATGCTCCATCATTGTCATATTGCTTTGCATGATCGTAAGATAGCTAGCATGATGTTTTCATGCTTGTCCGTTTTTTGATACCATTGCTATGCTAGATCGTTGCACATCCTGGTACACTGCCGGAGGCATTCATATAGAGTCATATTTTAGTTCTAAGTATCGAGTTGTAATTCTTGAGTTGTAAGTAAATAAAAGTGTGATGATCTTCATTATTAGAGCATTGTCCCATGTGAGGAAAGGATGATGGAAGCTATGATTCCCTCACAAGTTGGGATGAGTCTCCGGACTTTACAAAAATAAAAGAGGCCAAAATAAGCCCAAATAAAAAAAGAGAAAAAAATGAGAGAAAAGAGAGAAGGGGCAATGCTACTATCCTTTTACCACACTTGTGCTTCAAAGTAGCACCATGATCTTCATGATAGAGAGTCTCCTATGTTGTCACTTTCATATACTAGTGGGAATTTGTCATTATAGAACTTGGCTTGTTTATTCCAATGATGGGCTTCCTCAAATTGCCCTAGGTCTTCGTGAGCAAGCGAGTTGGATGCACACCCACTTAGTTTCTTTTGAGCTTTCATAAACTTATAGCTCTAGTGCATCTGTTGCATGGCAATCCCTACTCACTCACATTGATATCTATTGATGGGCATCTCCATAGCCCGTTGATACGCCTAGTTGATGTGAGATTATCTCCTTATTTTTGTCTTCTCCACAACCACCATATTCTATTCCACCTATAGTGCTATATCCATGGCTCACACTCATGTATTGCGTGAAAGTTGAAAAGTTTGAGAACATCAAAAGTATGAAACAATTGCTTGGCTTGTCATCGGGGTTGTGCATGATTTAATACTTTGTGTGATGAAGATGGAGCATAGCCAGACTATATGATTTTGTAGGGATAACTTTCTTTGGCCATGTTATTTTGAGAAGACATGATTGCTTTATTAGTATGCTCAAAGTATTATTGTTTTTATGTCAATATTAAACTTTTGTTTTGAATCTTATGGATCTGAATATTCATGCCACAATAAAAAAAATTACATGGATAAATATGTTAGGTAGCATTCCACATCAAAAATTCTGTTTTTATCATTTACCTACTCGAGGACGAGCAGGAATTAAGCTTGGGGATGCTTGATACGTCTCCAACGCATCTATAATTTTTTATTGTTTCATGCTATTATATTATCTGTTTTGGATGTTTTATATGCATTAATATGCTATTTTATATTATTTTTGGGACTAACTTATTAACCTAGAGCCTAGTGCCAGTTTTTGTTTTTTCCTTGTTTTTGAGTTTTACAGAAAAGGAATATCAAACGGAGTCCAAACGGAATAAAACTTTCGCGATGATTTTTCTTGGACCAAAAGACACCCAGCAGACTTGGAGATGAAGTCAGAGGAGTCCCGAGGTGGCCACAAGCTAGGGGCACGCCCTAGGGGGGTGCCCTGAGGGCTTGTGGGGCCCTCGGAGCTCTCCTAACCCTAATTCCTCCTCGATAAATCCCCAAATATTCCCAAACGACCAGAAGCGTCCACCAAAATACTTTTCCGCCACCGTAACCTTCTGTACCCATGAGATCCCATCTTGGGGCCTTTTTTGGCATCCTGCCGGAGGGGGATTCGATCATGGAGGGCTTCTACATCAACTCTATTGCCCTTCCGATGAAACGTGAGTAGTTTACCACAGACCTACGGGTCCATAGCTAGTAGCTAGATGGCTTCTTCTCTCTCTTTGAATCTCAATACCATGTTCTCCTCGATGTTCCTGGATATCTATCCGATGTAATATTCTTTTGCGGTGTGTTTGTCGAGATCCGATGAATTGTGGATTTATGGTCAGATTGTCTATGAATATTATTTGAATCTTCTCTGAATTCTTATATGCATGATTTGATATCTTTGTATTTCTCTTCGAATTATCGGTTTGGTTTGGCCAACTAGATTGGTTCTTCTTGCAATGGGAGAGGTGCTTAGTTTTGGATTCAATCTTGCGGTGTCCTCACCCAGTGACAAAGTAGGGGTAGCGAGGCACATATTGTATTGTTGCCATCAAGGGTAAAAAGATGGGGTTTTCATCATATTGCTTGAGTTTATCCCTCTACATCATGTCATCTTACTTAAGGCGTTACTCCGTTCTTTATGAACTTAATACTCTAGATGCATGCTGGATAGCGGTCGATGTGTGGAGTAATAGTAGTAGATGAAGAATCGTTTCGGTCTACATGACACGGGCGTGATGACTATATGCATAATCATTGCCTTGGATATCGTCATAACTTTGCGCTTTTCTATCAATTGCTCGACAGTAATTTGTTCACCCACCGTATTATTTGCCTTCAAGAGAGAAGCCTCTAGTTAAACCTATGGCCCCCGGGTCTATTTTCCTTCATATATTTTCAGATCTATAAACCAAAAAACTCAAAAATACCTCGCTGCAATTTATTTACTTTTACTTTGTTTTACGTTTTAGTAATCTTTTATATCTATCTCTATCAGATCTCACATTTGCAAGTGACCGTGAAGGGATTGACAACCCCTTTATCGCGTTGGGTGCAAGTGTTTGATTGTTTGTGCAGGTGCATAGATTGGGGACTGGCTTGTATCTCCGACTAGATTTGATACCTTGGTTCTTAACTGAGAGAAATACTTAACTCTACTTTGCTGCATCACCCTTTCCTCTTCAAGGGAAAAACCAACGCAAGCTCAAGAAGTAGCAGAAGGTTGTCTTGCTATAGCAAGGTATGGAGGGGGCTCGTAAATCCGCGCTTCAGGCGCCCGTTCGCACGTAGCCAGTCAGTTGGGCCAACTCAACAAACACGCTAATTCCTCCTAGGTTGCCGCTTAGTTTGCTGCACAGTTTGATGTAGCATCGCTGACACGTTGCGTCTGTAGCATCACTCGCCTGGATCGTTTTATTTGTGGGCATGCCTATAGCGTTGATCCCTTTTTTCAACCAACTGGCTTGTTAGCATTTCTCAAAAAAAAACTAGCTCGTTCACTTTGTTCCAAAAAAACTTGGATTTGAAAAAAAGTTCATAGATTTGCTGTAAAAAGTTCACTAGTATGGAATAAAAGTTTAAAATTTGGAATATAGTTCATGGAATTCAAAAAATATCGTAGATTTTTGGAAAAAAGTTCATTGGTTTTGATAAAAGTTCATCCAATTGGGAATGAAGTTCATCAATTTTGAAAAAAGTTCTCAAATTTGAAAAAGTTTCATCGATTTTGAAAAAAAGTTCACCAAATTTGAAAACAAATTCATCGGAGAAAAGTTCATCAATTTTGAAAAAAAGTTCATTGAATCTAAAAAAAAGTTCATCGATTTAAAGAAAAAAGTTCATCGATTTTGAAAAAAGTTCATTGATTTTGAAAAGTTCCTCAAAATGATAAAAGTTCATCAATTTGAAAAAAAGTTCATGAATTTAAATTTTTTTCATCAAATAAAGAAGAAGGAAAAAAAGAAAAAAAAGAGAATGAAAAAGGGGGAAAGGAAAAAGGAAAGATATGTAACTTATCACATTGGGCTAAGTGGCTTTGTGGTTAGTTTAGCATAACTCTCCACGGGGCGCACTTTTTGCGTTTTTAAAAACCAGATAACAAAAGGGGAGTTGGGACGGCCCAGCACGGAGGATTGTATGCGTCTGTTTGCAAAATGTATACAAACGGGCACGTGAAGCGCCAAATAGGAAACACCAGGTATAGACGTGCCCCTCGCGAAGTGTCGAAATGCAGCGAGCGGATCCAGCCTTGGTAATGATCGTGTTGAGTTATAGATGGGCCTTGGGGCCACATAAACAATAAGTCCTGACGTGGTGCAAAGTTTTAGGATACCATACTGCTAGTGAGGTTGAATTAAGATCTATATATAAGGGAATTTCTTCTATATGCTATTAGAGCATGCGAAGAGGAGTGTTCATGGACGCTCTGATGTTTGCTTGAACTACGTCGGTATTTCCCCAAAGAGGAAGGGATGATGCAGCACAGCAACGGTAGGTATTTCTCTCAGTGATGAGACCAAGGTTATCGAACCAGTAGGAGAACCAAGCAACACTATGTAAACAGCACCTGCACACAAAGAACAAATACTTGCAACCCGACGTGTTAAATGGGTTGTCAATCCCTTTCGGGTAACGGCGCCAGAAATTGGCAAGTGGACGGGAGATAAATTGTAGTAGATTGGATAAATAGATCGCAAATAAAATAAAGTGAAGCAAAATATTTTTGGGTTTTTAGAAATATAGATCAGAAAATAAAAGTAGCAAATAAATAAAAAGGCAAATAGCAAAATAGATCTGAAAATATATGATGAGAAAATAGACCCGGGGGCCGTAGATTTCACTAGTGGCTTCTCTCGAGAAAAATAGCACACGGTGGGTAAACAAATTACTGTTGGGCAATTGATAGAACTTCAAATAATTATGACGATATCCAGGCAATGATCATTATATAGGCATCACGTCCAAGATTAGTAGATCGACTCCTGCCTGCATCTACTACTATTACTCCACACATCGACCGCTATCCAGCATGCATCTAGTGTATTAAGTTCATGGAGAAACGGAGTAATGCAATAAGAACGATGACATGATATAGACAAGATCTATTATGTAGAAATAGACCACATATTGTTACCCTTAATAGCAACAATACATACGTGTCGGTTCCCCTTCTGTCACTGGGATCAAGCACCGTAAGATTAAACCCATCACAAAGCACCTCTTCCCATGGCAAGAAAAATCGATCTAGTTGGCCTAACTAAACCAAAGATTCTAAGAAGAAATATGAGGCTATAAGTAATCATGCATATAAGAGATCAAAAGACTCAAATAACTTTCATGGATAAAAACATAGATCTGATCATAAACTCAAAGTTCATCGGATTCCAACAAACACACCACAAAAAGAGTTACATCAAATAGATCTCCAAGAGACCATTGTATTGAGAATCAAAAGAGAGAGAGGAAGCCATCTAGCTACTACCTACGGACCTGTAGGTCTACAATGAACTACTCACGCATCATCGGAGAGGCACCAATGAGGATGATGAACCCCTCTGTGATGGTGTCTAGATTGGATCTGTGGTTTCTGGAACTTGCGGCGGCTGGAATTGATTTTCGTCGACTCCCCTAGGGTTTCTGGAACATTGGGGTATTTATAGAGCAAAGAGGCGGTGCGGGAGGCGGCCGAGGTGGGCACAACCCTTGGAGCCCCCCTCAGGTACTTTCTTGGCCCAACTTGTGTCTTCTGGTCCAGAAAAAATCACCAAAAAGTTTTGCTGCATTTGGACTCCGTTTGGTATTAATTTCCTGCGAAGTAAAAAACAAGCAAAAAAATAGCAACTGGCACTGGGCACTATGTCAATAAGTTAGTCCCAAAAAATGATATAAAGTTGCTATAAAATGATTGTAAAACATCCAAGAATGATAATATAACAGCATGGAACAATCAAAAATTATAGATACGTTGGAGACGTATCAGCATCCCCAAGCTTAATTCCTGCTCGTCCTCGAGTAGGTAAATGATAAAAACAGAATTTTTGATGTGGAATGCTGCCTAACATGTTCATCACATATTATTTTCTTTGTAGCATGGACATTTGGAGTTTTATATGATTCAAAGCAATAGTCTAGTTTTGACATGAAGATTTCAATACTCAAGCATATCAACAAGCAACCATGTCTTTCAAAATATCAACACTAAAGCAAGTTATCCCTAGCCCATTATGCTCAATCATTGATCCGTTCATGAAACACACTTGCATATTAGCTACACCCAATGCTCAAGTACGATCATAGTGCCCCTTAGTTGGTGCTTTATAAGAGAAGATGGAGACTCAAAATAAAAATTGCATAAAGTAAAAGAAAGGCCCTTCGCAGAGGGAAGTAGGGATTTGTAGAGGTGCCAGAGCTCAAAGCGAAAAAAAAGTAGAGATAAAACATTTTGGGTGGCATGCTTTTCCTGTCAACAAAAATGATCGAGTAGTTCCCAATACTTTCCATGCTAGATATATCATAGGCGGTTCCCAAACTGAAAATAAAGTTTATTCCTTTTTCCACCATACTTTCACTTTCCATGGCTAGCCGTATCCACGGGTGCCCTCCATACCAACACTTTCCAAGGAATTTATTATTTGACAACATAAAGTAAATTCATTTTTCATTTCGGGACTAGGCATCCCTAATACCTTTGCCGTACTCTCGTGCAATGACAAGTGAATAAACATTCATCTTGAGAATAACACATCTAGCATGGAAATATATCAGCCACCCCCTACCGTTTCATGAGCGGTACGAGCACACAAAAGAGAAATTTATTTTGAAATTAGAGATGGCACATACAAATTTGCTTAGAACGGCACGGAAATACCGCATATAGGTAGGTATAGTGGACTCATATGGCAAAACTGGTTTAAGGATTTTGGATGCACAAGTAGTGATCATACTTAGTGCAAATGAAGCCTAGCAAAAGATTGAGAAGCATCCAACCAAGAAACGAAAAATCTCATAAGCGAGCATTAAGCATAACTAACATCGAATAATGCACCATAAGTAGGATGTAATTTCATTGCATAACTATTGACTTTCGTGCTTGCATAGGGAATCACAAACCTTAACACCAATATTCTTACTAAAGCATAATTACTCATCAACATGACTCACATATTATATCAACATATCACAAAAATATTACAAGGAATCAAGTTTATTTTGTCCAATGATCTTCATGAAAGTTTTTATTATATCCCTCTTGAATATCTATCACTTTGGGACTAGTTTAATGTGTTGCTTTTGATAGCTCAAACAAATCTAAGTGAAGAACATGAGCATAAAAATTTTCTTCTCTCAAAATAATTGAAGTGAAGCAAGAGAGAATTTCTAAAAAAATTACTAACTCTCAAATAAATCTAAGTGAAGCATGAGAGCATTTCTTCAAAAATACTAAAGCACACCATGCTCAAAAAGATATAAGTAAAGCACTAGAGCAATTCCATAGCTCATAAAGATTTAAGTGAAGCATAGAGAGCAATTCTAACAAGTCATAGCATAATTTTGGCTCTCTCAAATAGGTGTGTCCAGCAAGGATTCATGACTAAAAATAAAAAAGCAAAACAAGCAAATACTCATATCATACAAGACGCTCCAAGCAAAACTCATGATATGTGACGAATAAAAATATAGCTCCAAGTAAAATACCGATGGTCGTTAGAAGAAAGAGGGGATGCCACTCGGGCATCCCCAAGCTTAGTTGCTTGCTTCTCTTTGGATAATGGCTTGGGGTGACATGGGGCATCGCCAAGCTTAGGCTCTTCTTACTCCTTATTCCTTCATCCATCGTAATCTCACCCAAAACTTGAAAACTTCAATCACACAAAACTCAACAAAACCTTCGTGAGATCCGTTAGTATAAGAAAACTAATGTTTACTTTAAGTACTATAGAAAACCCATTCAAATTTTGTTCTTGAATTATATATACTGTATTCTAACTTTACCATGGCTCATACCCCCCGATAAAAACCATAGATTCATCAAAATAAGCACACAATGCAAAGAAAACAGAATCTATCAAAAACAGAACAGTCTGTAAAGATGCGAATTGTTCTCATACTTATGTAACTCTAAAAATTCTGAAAAATGAAGACAACAGAGGCAATTTTTATATCAATCTTGTGTAAAAACGTTAGATTTTTTGTCGCTTCTGTGAATTTGAAAAATTATTTTACCGGACGCAAAAGTTTCTGTTTTCCAACAAGATCAAATCAACTATCACCAAAGCTATCCTAAAGGCTTTACTTGGTACAAACACAAAAAACACAATAATAACAGTAGCATGATTGTGCAAACACCCAAGAACAGAAAGAAAAGGACAAAAATAAATTTTATTCATTGGGTTACCTCCCAACAAGCGCTATCGTTTTAAGCCCTTAGCTAGGCATAATGCAAAGATCTAAGTATTGTCATCTTTGTTTCTAGATCCATAAGATGCCCTCATGACTGATTCATATGGTGGCTTAATTCTTGTTCTAGGGAAGTGTTCCATACCCTTTCTCAAAGGAAATTGGAATTTGATGTTCCCTTCTTTCATATCAATCACGGCACATATAGTGCGCAAAACGGTCTACCAAGAATAATTGGACAAGACGAATTGCAATCAATATCAAGAACAATAAAATCTATGGGCACATAATTCCTATTTGCAAGAATAAGAACATCATTAATTCTTCCCATAGGCTTTTTAATAGTAGAATCCGCCAAGTGCAAATTTAAAGGACATTCTTCAATATCGGTAAGACCAAGCACATCACATAAAGATTTCGGAATTGTAGAAACACTAGCACCTAAATCACATAAAGCGAAACACTCATAATTTTTAATCTTGACTTTGATAGTAGGTTCCCATTCATCATGTAATTTTCTAGGAATTGAAATCTCTAATTCCAACTTTTCTTCCAAAGCTTTCATCATAGCATCAACAATATGTTTAGTAAAAGCTTTATTTTGTTCATAGGCATGGGGTGAATTTATCATGGATTGCAACAAAGAAATACAATCAATCAAAGAGCAATTATCATAATTAAAGTATTTGTAATCCAAAAGAGTGGGCACATCACTAGTTAAAGTTTTGACCTCTCCAAACCCACTTTTATCAATTTTCTCAACAAGATTTTCACCCTCCAAATTATCGGGCGCCTTCTAGCTAAAGCTGACTCTTCTTCAGTCCCTTTTTCATCAATTTTAATTTTACTAAATAAGGAATCAATAGAAGAAACACCAATCACTTTAAGATCTTCATCATTTTTGTGAAAGCAATCACTGGGAAACGCTTTTTCTAAAAATTCTCTTCTAGCTCTAAGCATAACGGTTCTTTTCTTACTTTCATCCATAGAAACATATAAAGCTTTAATTGATTCTTCAACCTTAGGCACAAAAATTTCATCTTGAGATTTTCTACATCATGAGAAATTCTATCAACGCTTCTAGACAAATCATCAATCTTACTCAATTTTTCTTCCATTGTAGTGTTAAAATTCTTTTGAGCATTGATAAATTCTTTAATATTATTCTCAAAATCATAGGTGTTCCTATTATTATTATAAGAAGGATTACCATAGGAATTACAATAATTATTAGAGGAATTACTAGGAAAAGGCCTAGGATTAAAATTACCTCTATAAGCATTGTTATTGAAATTGTTTCGAGAGATAAAATTCACATCTACGGCATCACTATTTTGCTCAATCAAAGTAGACAAAGGCACATCATTAAAATCAAGAGGAGCACTTTTATTCGCAACCAATTTCATAAGAGCATCAACTTTTTCACTCAAAGAAGAAATTTCTTCAACCGAATTAACCTTTTTACTAGTAGGAGCACTTTCGGTATGCCATGGTGAATAATTTGCAATAATATTGTCTAGCCATTTAGTAGCTTCACCCAAAGTAATTTCCATAAAAGTACCACCTGCAGCGGAATCTAAAAGATTTCTAGAAACAAAATTCAATCCCGCATAAAAAATTTGTATGATCATCCAAAGATTTAAACCATGAGTAGGACAATTTCTTAGCATCAATTTCATTCTTTCCCAAGATTGCGCAACATGTTCATGCTCAAGTTGCTTAAAATTCATGATTTGCGTCCTAAGGGAAATAATTTTCACGGGCGAAAAATACTTAGTCATAAAAGCATCTTTGCACTTATCCCAAGAATTGATACTATTGCGAGGCAAAGAAGAAAACCAAATTTTTGCACGATCTCGCAAAGAAAACGGGAATAATTTCAACTTCACAATATCATTGTCCACATCTTTTTTCTTTTGCATATCGCATAATTCCACGAATGTGTTAAGATGGGATGCGGCATCCTCACTAGGAGTACCAGAAAATTAATCTTTCATAACAAGATTCAACAAAGCGGCATTAATATCACAAGACTCCGCACTAGTGGCGGGAGGAGCAATCGGAGTGCTAATAAAATCATTATTGTTGGTATTGGAGAAATCACACAACTTGGTGTTCTCTTGAGTCATCGTGACTACGCAACAAGATTGCACTCAAAAACAGATCTGACGAGAAAATGGTGAACGAGAAAGAGGGCGAATAAAACGGCAAATTTTTGTGAAGTGGGGGAGAGGAAAACGAGAGGCAAATGGCAAATAATGTAAATTGCAAGGAGATGAGATTTGTGATTAGGAACCTGGTAGATGTTGATGATGTATTCCCGGCAACGGCACCAGAAATTCCTTTTGATGTTTGCTTGAACTACGTCGGTATTTCCCCAAAGAGGAAGGGATGATGCAGCACAGCAACGGTAGGTATTTCCCTCAGTGATGAGACTAAGGTTATCGAACCAGTAGGAGAACCAAGCAACACTACGTAATAGCACCTGCACACAAAGAACAAATACTTGCAACCCGACGTGTTAAAGGGGTTGTCAATCCCTTTCGGGTAACGGCGCCAGAAATTGGCAAGTGGACGAGAGATAAATTGTAGTAGATTGGATAAATAGATCGCAAATAAAATAAAGTGAAGCAAAATATTTTTGGGTTTTTAGAAATATAGATCTGGAAATAAAAGTAGCAAATAAATAAAAAGGCAAATAGCAAAATAGATCTGAAAATATATGATGAGAAAATAGACCCAGGGGCCGTAGATTTCACTAGTGGCTTCTCTCGAGAAAAATAGCATACGGTGGGTAAACAAATTACTGTGGGCAATTGATAGAACTTCAAATAATTATGACGATATCCAGGCAATGATCATTATATAGGCATCACGTCCAAGATTAGTAGACCGACTCCTGCCTGCATCTACTACTATTACTCCACACATCGACCGCTATCCAACATGCATCTAGTGTATTAAGTTCATGGAGAAACAGAGTAATGCAATAAGAACGATGACATGATGTAGACAAGATCTATTTATGTAGAAATTGACCCCATCTTGTTATCCTTAATAGCAACAATACATACGTGTCGGTTCCCCTTCTCTCACTGGGATCAAGCACCGTAAGATCGAACCCATCACAAAGCACCTCTTCCCATGGCAAGAAAAATCGATCTAGTTGGCCTAACTAAACCAAAGATTCGAAGAAGAAATACGAGGCTATAAGGAATCATGCATATAAGAGATCAAAAGACTCAAATAACTTTCATGGATAAAAACATAGATCTGATCATAAACTCAAAGTTCATCGGATCCCAACAAACACACTGCAAAAAGAGTTACATCAAATAGATCTCCAAGAGACCATTGTATTGAGAATCAAAAGAGAGAGAGGAAGCCATCTAGCTACTACCTACGGACCCGTAGGTCTACAATGAACTACTCACGCATCATCGGAGAGGCACCAATGAGGATGATGAACCCCTCCGTGATGGTGTCTAGATTGGATCTGTGGTTTCTGGAACTTGTGGCGGTTGGAATTGATTTTTGTCGACTCCGCTAGGGTTTCTGGAATATTGGGGTATTTATAGAGCAAAGAGGCGGTGCGGGAGGCGGCCGAGGTGGGCACAACCCACCTGGGCGCGCCTGGGCCCCCACGCGCGCCTTGGTGGGTTGTGCTCCCCTCGGAGCCCCCCTCAGGTACTTTCTTGGCCCAACTTGTGTCTTCTGGTCCAGAAAAAAATCACCAAAAAGTTTCGCTGCATTTGGACTCAATTTGGTATTGATTTCCTGCGAAGTAAAAAACAAGCAAAAAAACATCAACTGGCACTGGGCACTATGTCAATAGGTTAGTCTCAAAAAATGATATAATTGCTATAAAATGATTGTAAAACATCCAAGAATGATAATATAACAGCATGGAACAATAAAAAATTATAGATACATTGGAGACGTATCACGCTCCTCCTCTGCCGTCGCTGCCATGCCTCACGCGTGTTTCGTGAACGAGCCGAGCTCAGACTATGTGATGCGTGCGCTAAATGTTTGCTTGTCAGGAATGAATAATTAATTTGAGATTAATTATGAGTCGCTAGTGGACAAGTCACTAGTTTGAAACGTTGGATTGTGGGATGTTGTCGACTCAGTCGTGAGCTTGAACCCAAATCCACGAGTCCCTACCCGATGGCCTATATATTGGAGCCACTGGTCATCCTATCTGACAAACTCTCTCTGCCTCCTCGCGCATAATCGTAGCAACCACTACCGTTCCACTCAATGTTGTTGGTTTCAGCAATCCCATCCCCTCGACTGCGTGCATGGCTGTTCGGGAGAGCAGGTCTCTAGAACCCCGCCCTTTGCGCCCTTGCAATGGGAGAAGGCTGGTAAGGTTTTTGGGGAATGTCTCTATGCGACTGCTCACTGCTCGACTTCTTCTCTGTTCTCTGCATTGACTCGCTCCTCCACACTGACGCCATGGTGAACGACGACGCTAGGAAGAAGGCTACGGAGGAAGCCGCAGTCGCTGTCACCGCCGTAGCTTTAGTCTGGCCTACTATAGGGTATGATTTGTTCATCCCTATTTAGTTATTCATGTGCTAGTCCTACTTATTGTCTTCATAGATGTTTCTGTTGTGAAACGTTGCATGGAAAACAAAAAAAAATCTACGCACACGAAATGATCTATCCATGGAGATGCATAGCAATGAGGGGGAGAGTGTGTGCTACGTACCCTCGTAGACCGTAAGCGGAAGCATTTCATAATGCGGTTGATGTAGTCGAACTTCTTCGCGCTCCAACCGATCAAGTACCGAACGTACGGCACCTCCGAGTTCTGCACACGTTCAGCTCGGTGACGTCCTCGCCTTCTTGATCCAGCAAGATGGGCGAAGTAGTGGATGAGTTCTAGCAGCACGACAGCGTGGTGACGGTGATGGTGATGTGATCTCCGCAGGGCTTCGCCTAAGCACTACGAAAATATGACCAAGGGAGTAAACGGTGGAGGGGGGCGCCGCACACGGCTAAGACAATTGTTTGTTGTGTGCTAGGCGCCCCCCTCCCACATATATATAGGTGGGAGAGAGAGGGGAGAGGCCAGGAGGCTCCCCAAGTAGGATCGAATCCTACTTGGGCTCCTCCCCTGCCGCGCGCCCCCCCTGCCATATATGTCGGAGGGGGAAGGAAAGGGGGGAGAGGAGGAAGGAAGGGGGAATCCTATTCCCTTTCTTTCCTTTCCTCCTTCCCCTTTCCTTCTCCACCTTGGTCGGCCCATATGGGTGGCGCACCAGCCCCTTGTGGCTGGTGCGTTTCCCCTCTTAGCCCATAAGGCCCATATCATTTGCCAGGGGTGCCCGGAACCCCTTCCGGTGACCCGATAAGTACCCGGTACCCCCCGAAACACTTCCGGTGTCCGAATATCATCGTCCTATATATCAATCTTTACCTCTCGGCCATTTCGAGACTCCTCGTCATGTCCATGATCTTATCCAGGACTCCGAACAATATTCGGTCACCAAATCACATAACTCATATAATACTATATCGTCAACGAACGTTAAGCGTGTGGACCCTACGGGTTCGAGAACTATGTAGACATGACCGAGACACCTCTCCGGTCAATAACCAATAGCGGAACATGGATGCTCATATTGGCTCCTACATATTCTACGAAGATCTTTATCGGTCGAACCGTTATGACAACATACGTAATTCCCTTTGTCCATCGGTATGCTACTTGCCCGAGATTCGATCGTCGGTATCTTCATACCTAGTTCAATCTTGTTACCGGCAAGTCTCTTTACTCGTTCCGTAATACATCACCTCGTGACCAACTCCTTAGTCATTTGCTTGCAAGCTTATGATGTGTATTACCGAGAGGGCCCAGAGATACCTCTCCGAAACTCGGAGTGACAAATCCTAATCTCGATCTATGCCAACTCAACAAACATCTTTGGAGATACCCGTAGAGCATCTTTATAATCACCCAGTTACGTTGTGACATTTGATAGCACACAAGGCATTCCTCTGGTATCCGGGAGTTGCATAATCTCATAGTCGAAGGAATATGTATTTGACATGAAGAAAGCAATAGTAATAAAACTGAACGATCATTATGCTAAGCTAACGGATGGGTCTTGTCCATCACATCATTCTCCTAATGATGTGATCTCGTTATCAAATGACAACACATGTCCATGGTCAGGAAACCTTAACCATCTTTGATCAACGAGCTAGTCTAGTAGAGGCTTACTAGGGACACGGTGTTTTGTCTATGTATTCACACATGTATTATGGTTTCCGATCAATACAATTCTAGAATGAATAATAAACCTTTATCATGAATAAGGAAATATAAAATAACAACTTTATTATTGCCTCTAGGGCATATTTCCTTCAGTCTCCCACTTGCACTAGAGTCAATAATCTAGTTCACATCACCATGTGATTTAACACCCATAGTTCACATCGCCATGTGACCAACACCCAAAGCGTTTACTTGAGTCAATAATCTAGTTCACATCGCCATGTGTTAAAACACCCAAAGAGTACTAAGGTGTGATCATGTTTTGCTTGGGAGAGAAGTTTAGTCAACGGGTCTGCCACATTCAGATCCGTATGTATTTTGCAAATTTCTATGTCTACAATGCTCTGCATGGAGCTACTCTAGCTAATTGATCCCACGTTCAATATGTATCCATATTGAGACTTAGAGTCATCTAGACCGGTGTCAAAGCTTGTATCGACGTAACCCTTTATGACGAACTCTTTATCACCTCCATAATCGAGAAACATTTCCTTACTCCTCTTAGGTAACTAAGGATAATTTTGACCGCTGTCCAGTGATCTACTTCTGGATCACCATCGTACCCTCTTGCCAAACTCATGGCAAGGCACACAACAGGTCTGGTACACAGCATAGCATACTTTATAGAACCTATGGCTGAGGCATAGGGAATGACTTTCATTCTCTCTCTATCTTCTGCCGTGGTCGGGCTTCGAGTCTTACTCAACTTCAAACCTTGCAATACAGGCAAGAACTACTTCTTTGACTGATCCATTTTCAACTCTTTCAAAATCTTGTCAAGGTATGTACTCATTGAAAGTCTTATCAAGTGTCTTGATATATCTCTATAGATCTTGATGCCCAATATGTAAGTAGCTTCACCGAGGTCTTTCATTGAAAAATTCTTATTCAAGTATCCTTTTATGCTATCCAGAAATTCTATATCATTTCCAATCAGCAATATGTCATCCACATATAATATCAGAAATGCTACAGAGCTCCCACTCACTTTCTTGTAAATACATGCTTCATCGAAAGTCTGTATAAAACCATATGCTTTGATCACCTCATCAAAGCGTATATTCCAACTCCGAGATGCTTGCACCAGTCCATAGATGGATCGCTGGAGCTTGCACACTTTGTTAGCACCTTTAGGATCGACAAAACCTTCTGTTTGTATCATATACAACTCTTCTTTAAGAAATCCATTAAGGAATGCAGTTTTGACGTCCATTTGCCAGATTTCATAATCATAAAATGTGGCAATTGCTAACATGATTCGCACGGACTTAAGCATCGCTACGGGTGAGAAAGTCTCATCGTGGTCAACCCCTTGAACTTGTCAAAAACCTTTTGCGACAAGTCGAGCTTTGTTGATAGTGACATTACTATCAGCGTCAGTCTTCTTCTTGAAGATCCATTTATTCTCATTGGCTTGCCGATCATCGGGCAAGTCCACCAAAGTCCATACTTTGTTCTCATACATGGATCCTATTCCAGATTTCATGGCCTCAAGCCATCTGTCAGAATCTGGGCTCATCATAGCTCCTTCATAGTTCATAGGTTCGCCATGGTCTTATAACATGACTTCCAGGACAGGATTATCATACCATTCTGGTGCGGATCGTGTTCTGGTTGACCTACGAGGTTCTGTAGTAACTTGATCCAAAGTTTCATGATCATTATCATTAGCTTCCTCTCTGGTTGGTGTAGGCATCACGGGAACTGTTTTCTGTGATGTGCTACTCTCCAATTTGAGAGAAGGTACAATTACCTCATCAAGTTCTACTTTCCTCCCACTCACTTCTTTCGAGAGAAACTCCTTCTCTGGAAAGGACCCAAACTTAGCAACAAAGACATTGCCTTCGGATCTGTGGTAGAAGGTGTACCCAATAGTTTCTTTAGGGTATCCTATGAAGACGCACTTCTCCGATTTGGGTTCGAGTTTATCTCGCTGAAGCCTTTTGACATAAGCACCGCATCCCCAAACTTTAAGAAACGACAACTTAGGTTTCTTGCCAAACCATGGTTCATATGGTGTTGTCTCAACGGATTTAGACGGTGCCCTTTTTAACGTGAATGCAGATGTCTCTAATGCATAACCCCAAAACGATAGAGGTAAATCGGTAAGAGACATCATAGACTGCACCATATCTAATAAAGTACGGTTATGACGTTCGGACACACCATTACGCTGTGGTGTTCCAGGTGGCGTGAGTTGTGAAACTATTCCACATTGTTTTAAATGAAGGCCAAACTCGTAACTCAAATATTCGCCTCCGTGATCAGATCGTAGAAACTTTATTTTCTTGTTACGATGATTCTCCACTTCACTCTGAAATTCTTTGAACTTTTCAAATGTTTCAGACTTGTGTTTCATCAAGTAGATATACCCATATCTGCTCAAATCATCTATGAAGGTCAGAAAATAACGATACCCACTGTCGGTGTCAAAACCGGCAGATCTCGGGTAGGGGGTCCCAAGCTGCGTGTCTGAGGATCGATGGTAACAATGGACAATATGGACACGATGTTTACCCAGGTTCGGGCCCTCTTAATGGAGGTAAAACCCTACGTCCTGCTTGATTGTATTAGATGAGTATAGGGGTTACAAGAGTTGATCTACCTCGAGATCGTAATGGCTAAACCCTAGCTACCTAGCCTATGATCATTCTGATTGCCTCTACGGACTAAATCCTCCGGTTTATATACACACCGGAGGGGCCTAGGGTTGTACAGAGTCGGTTTACAGAAGAAGGAAATAATACATCCGGACACCAAACTTGCCGTCCACGCATATAGGAGTCCTACCCGGACACGGGGGATAGTCTTCTGCTTTATCTTCACGGCCCATCAGTCTGGCCCATATTAAATAGACCGGACACCCGAGGACCCCCTAATCCAGGACTCCCTCAGTAGCCCCTGAATAAGTCTTCGATGACGATGAGTTCGGCACGCGGATTATCTTCGGCATTGCAAGGCGGGTTCCTTCCCCTGAAATTTTTAAGTTAGCTCCATGCATAAAGAAACTGTATCCGGCTCTGCATAATCAATACAACCCTTAGCCACGAAGGCAAGATGTCAAAATAGGAACAGTGTCTTTTACTGACAACTTTTTCGGTGAAGCGTCACACTTGACTCCTTAACATTTTGAACCGTTTTCACACCTCCCGTTTTGCGTTTCGAGGTCTAGCCTTCATTGGCACGTCTTGTCAAAACAGAGATCATGCCCTCCCATTACGGGATTCTCATCAATATGGTTTGGGTAATCCAACCGCACCTTACACACGATTTCGTTGGGAACAGGCGAGGTTCATGGCTTGAGAAGGGGAGTTTGGTATTTTTACCGTCTATAAGAGGATAAAGATCCCTCCTTTTTCCCCACGCCTTCCTCTAGCTTCTGTCTCCCAATCTCCAAGCTCCAGCGCCCATAGCTCCAATCTCCTCCACCGCTGCCACCCACCCCAGCAATGGCCGGGTCCGGCTCCAAGGGCAAGTGGGAGGCCTCCACCGTCGCTGAAAAGGACGTCAAGGAGCTATGGAGAGCGGGCTATTTGTCCGCGGATATCGCGCATAGGATCCCTGACAAAGATCAGGTCATTCCTACTCCGGAGCCCGGTGAGAGGGTCATCTTCATCCCCCATTTCCTCCGGGGGCTAGGGTTTCCCCTCCACCCCTTCGTCTGGGGTCTTATGTTCTACTACGGGCTAGATTTCCATGATCTAGCCCCAAATTCCTTCCTTCACAAATCGGCGTTTATCGTCGTGTGTGAGGCTCTTCTCCGCATCCCCACACACTTCGGCCTATGGCTCAAGGTCTTCAATCTGAAACCAAAGGTGGTCGACGGACAGCATGCGGACTGCGGCGGGGCTATGGTGAGCAAGCTCCCCAACGCCGTTTGGCCCAAAGGGGCATTCGTGGAGATGGTCAAGGTGTGGCAGCAGGAGTGGTTCTACATCACCGAACCCCGCGACGCCAACTGGGCGGCCACGCCTGTCTTCAGATCCGGACCCCCCACGAGACTCACCTCATGGACCGCCAAGGGTCTTGATTGGGGGTCCAAACCGGAGGTGAAGGTGCTCCAAAAATGCATCTCCGACATGTTGGGTGAGAACACCGGTCTCACAAACGTGATTCAAGTTATGCTTTTCCGCCGCATCCTTCCTTGCCAGCTCCGGGCCTCCCCCATGTGGGAGTTCGATCCGGAGAAGCCACGGACCCTGAAGCGCTTCTTCGGCACCATGCACGAAGATATATGGAAGCAGCTCTTCAAGGCTTAGAAAAAGTGGCCAAAGAAGAATGAAGACATTGGGCTTGACATCGAGAACCCAGCCACGGCGGTAAGCATAGTCTTTTCGAAGACCTATCCGATCAATATTTCGGATATGATAGAAATAATATTGCCTGCTTTCTTTACAGGCCTGGACGGCAAAGGCGGAGCGGATCAACTGTCCGGCACCGCTGCCTGAGGATCCGGCCATACCCCAGCTAATGAAGATGCTGGTTCCGGCGCCCTATCAGGCGCCGAAGAGGAAGACCAAGAAGAAGAAAAGCAAGGAGGCCAAGGGCGGCCCCCGCCATAAAGGTCCTTCGGAAACAGTGTCCGGAGAGACCGAAGCCCTCTCTTCCCATGAAGGAGATGAGGAAGAAGAGGAGGAGGAGGTGGAGAGCGACTCCCCCCGTAAGGGGAGGAAGAAGAAAAGGGCGGCCTCCGAAGACCCGGAGGAGGAAGCGCCCAAGAGAGGGAAGCTGGCCCTTCCGGACAGTTCGGACTCAGAGACCGAACTAGTCCCCAAGAAGCCACCCAGGGTGAAGCCCCTGGCTGAATCGTAAGTATTCTTAAACTTACTGTTTATCTTCGGTCTACCTGCTTCCATTATATAAGTTATTTTGCTATTTACCTTTCAGCCCTCCTCGCGAGCTCCCGCAAACCCCATCATCGAAGGGGAACTCTCTGCCACCCGAAATGGCAGAGAGTGACACGCCGACGCGTGCCACCTCGCCTATCGTCATGGAGGACACCGAGGTGTCGTCCCAAAGGACCTCTCTTGGCAGAGGGGAGGCAAACGAAGCCGCCGAGAAAGCGCCCGAGGTTAATACCTCGGTCGCCGAAAACCTAGGGGAGGCGACCCCTATGACAACCGACGGTGGGGACCCCCAACAATCCGGGCCCCAGCCGGACACCATTCCGAAGACCAACACGGCTCCGGGATGGGATAAGCAGCCCTCTTCGAAGGAGGGGGGAGGAGCATCAGCTCCATCGGCGACCTCCACTAATTCGGAGGCGCCCAACACTCTGGAGGAAGCACTGCAACGTGCTTCCATCGTGGCGGAGCACTGTACCCTGATGGGTGCGGTGGTGGAGAAGGTTCAGTCTGCTAAGAGCGGACTGAACGAAGCCTTCACCAGCCTACCGACAGGCTTTGAGGTATGCGACGTAATGTTCTAAAAACTTTTCATATAGAGGAATATACCTGTGTACAGACAGTAGCCCCTGAGGCTTTGTTCGGTTAAAAGAAACCGGACAGAGGATCCATATAATATTCGGGAGAGTTAACCTGCTGTGTTGTTTTTGTAACAGGCTTCCCTGTTGGCGGCAACCACCCAGGCCGTAGAAGTTTCCGAACTCAATCGGAAGCTTCAGGTGGCCAATGAGTAAATCGACCACATTAATAAGCGGTTCGATAAGATGCAAGGTATGCGTATAATGTTAAAAGTTTATTTTGATATCAGAAGTGATATGTATATTTAAAGATTAACTCATGGAATGCCTTGATTATAACCACAGCTGGCGTAGCCGAGGTCGAGACCCTCAAAGGCGCCCTTGCCCAGGCCAAAAAAGAGGCGGAGGTGATAAGGCAGCCGCTGACAAGGCGGCTGCCGAACTGAAGACCGAGCAAGATGCCCGCAGCCAACACGAAGCTCGGGTGGCCGAAGTAGAGCAGGAGCTGAAGGATGCCATCAGCAAATGCGAAACCTTGGAGCAGAAGTCTTCGGCCCAGTCGTCCGAGCTTGCCAAAGCTCTCCATGATGCCAAAGAGGCGCGGATTGAGTCCCGGAGTGCTCGTGAAGAGATCCATCAGGCGAGGCAGATAGCGGCTGGTAAGGCCTTTCTTTTGCAGAGTATCTTTGGAGGTCAGAGGTTTGCTTTGCTCACCCGAGTATGGAGTTCTCCAGGCGCGTTTGCGGATCTTCCGAGGAGTGTCGCCGATGCCGCACAGTTATTCCGAGCCCAGGAGGGGAACTCGGCCGAGAAGCTGTTCTGGTCGCAATTTCTCGCGCCGGAACACCCGACGCCTCTGAACGACCAGCTGAAGCAGCTGACGGAGCTGCATAGGGTGGCAGGTTTGGCCATGAAGGACCTGATAGTCCAGCTGTGGCCGGCCGAGCCAATCCCTAGTAGCTATTTCGGTTTGGTGAAGCGGCTTATCGACGCGCGGCCTCGGATTGATGCATTGAAGCGCTCGGCCTGCATAGAAGGTGCCCGGATGGCCTTCGCCCGCGTTAAGATGCAATGGGCAAAGATGAAGGCCACCGATGTGGCGACCGCAGGCCCGCCCGAAGGCAAAGATCATCGGAGGCTGGAGAGATATTTCGACGACGTCCTGGCAGGGGCCCGAATAGTAGAGGGCCAATGTTCTAAGGACGTCGTATTTGAGTAGATGTATTCGGGTTGTAAAAACTATGTTATGAACCCATGCTTGTAATATATCTATTTATTGCGCCTTTTGTTTCAAGCAATGTTTTCCTCCTGTGCGGCCGTTTATTTCTGAAAGTTGCCAGTCGTCGGCTTCAGCCCCCACGTAGATGCTACGGGGGTGTTCGTAGTGACGCGTGACCACACTTTATCCAACGTCTTGGTCCGTAAAGGAGGTGTCCGCGAGGTGAACCAGGCAATCAGACTATGCAGCTTTATTACTTTCACTTAGCCATAGGAGTTTGACTGTGGGGCTAAGTACTAGCCCCTGGTGCGTGTGCGGCTATCCGGACTACGGTGCCTTTTCCACATGGCTGGACGAAGACCAGCCCCTCGTATAACACGGAGTAAATCGCTAACGATTTGTAGTATAATACTAAGTCGCTGAATCACCGACCAGCTCGCGCTTATCATGACAGTCAGTTTTCGGCTTTCTCTACTGAGGTACTTGACCGGACGAACCAGAAATACAATCGCAGTAGTTCTCCCTTTACTACCTTAGCTGAACGAGCGGAACGTAAGGTGGTAAGCACAGGAGCCGGGCAACCCAACTATAGACCAAAGACATGATTCGGAGCCGATGCATATAATGCAATATTCGGGACGCCGAAGAGTACCCCATAGTAGTTCAGACTTTAAAATGTGCCGGGCCGGATACAGCCCCCGGTGTTTAAGACCGGACTAAGGCACGTGTGGCAGTCGGGCGTAGGGAGGGAAGACAGATGATAATATAAAATAGATGAGTACCAAACAAAAGTGGTGATCAACTGCTTCTTTTATGCCCTGATTGATAGGTCGAGACGTGTCATTACAGATAATGCCCGAAGGCCAAGGTCATTTTACATGCCGAAAGTTTACACAAGGGAAAGGTTTATACAGGGCTTTTCTGAGAAAATAGTGGCTTGAAGGTCCTAATGATGCCCTGCTGCACGTCTGTGCCGTTTCTCCTTGGTTGGAAATACTTTGAGAGGAGGAGTCGATGGTCGTCTATAAGAAAGGGGAACCTAGAAAGGAGTCCCTGTACAACCGTAGAGTAGGTAGGTTTTTAATGAACCTGTGGTAAAAGAGAAAGAAAAGAAAAAAGAAAGTTAAGGTCCGAATAGGGTCAAGCCGTACTATAGACCTGTTCCGCATTATGCCTCTGGCACCGCCCAAGGTAATAAGTGCGTAATTATGCACGCACGGTACGTATGCCGCAACCTTATGGGGCGATCGGCGGAGGCCGAACTGCTATTCAAGCTCCGGATTTGCCGAGCTGTCATGTTGTAATGTTGATCGGACTCGCTTGGCGGTGTCATGGGTCTTGATGACCGATGAGCTATTGAAGTCATTCTGTACCTCAGCTGCTAGGGCCGCGGTGTGCTCCTCAGTACGGAGGGAGCGCTCCATATTTCCATTAACTGTGATGACGCCGTGCGGTCCGGGCATTTTGAGCTTCAAATAAGCATAGTGCGGGACTGCATTAAAGCGGGTGAAAGCAGTTCGTCCAAGCAATGCATGATAACCACTATGGAAAGGGGCGATATCGAAGATCAATTCTTCACTTCGAAAGTTATTTGGAGAGCCGAATACCGCTTCCAGTGTTAAGGAACCCGTGCAGCGGGCCTCTACGCCAGGTATCACTCCTTTAAAGGTAGTGTTGTGGGGCTTGATTCTTGACGGGTCAATACCCATCTTACGGACGGTATCCTGGTAGAGCAAGTTAAGGTTGCTGCCGCCGTCCATAAGGGCTCTAGTAAGATGATATCCGTCAATGATAGGATCGAGTACCAGGGCCGCCGAACCTCCGTGACGGATACTGGTTGGGTGGTCCCTGCGATCAGAGGTGATCTGACAAGCCGACCATGGGTTGAATTTTGGGGCGACAGGCTCTATGGCGTAGACGTCCCTTAACGCGCATTTGCGCTCCCTCTTGGGGATGTGGGTGACGTATATCATGTTCACCATTTTTACATCGGGGGGAAACTATTTCTGTCCCCCAGTGCGCGGTGGGCAAGGCTCATCCTCGTCCTCGCTTGGAGGTTCTTTCCCCTTATGTTCGGTGTTTAATTTACCGGCCTGTTTAAAAACCCAGCAGTTTCTGTTGGTGTGGTTGGCAGGCTTATCAGGGGTGCCATGAATCTGGCAGGGTCGGTCCAGTATCTTGTCCAAGTTGGATGGACCATCCCGAGTACCTTTGAATGGCTTCTTCCGCTGACCGGGTTTAGAGCCACTGAATCCGGCGTTTACCGCCGTATCCTCTGTTTCTTCGTTGTTGTTCCGGCGCTTGTTTTTGTTGCGCCGTGGCCTTCCATTGCCATCCCTGGCCTCAGAGGTGCCGGGGTCACTGGTACTGTTGCTTCTATGAGCCAGCTAGCTGTCTTCGCCCGTGCAGAAGCGGGTCATGAGTGCAGTAAGAGCTGCCATAGTCTTCGGCTTTTCCTGACCGAGGTGTCGGGCAAGCCATTCGTCACGGACGCTGTGCTTAAATGCCGCTAGGGCTTCGGCGTCCGGACAGTCCATGATTTGGTTCTTTTTAATTAAGAACCGATTCCAAAGTTTACGAGCTGACTCTCCGGGTTGCTGGACTATGTGACTCAAGTCATCAGCATCCGGTGCCCGGACATAAGTGCCCTGAAAGTTGTCCCGAAAAGCATCCTCTAAATCTTCCCAACTTCCAATGGAGTTCTCTGGGAGGCTATTCAACCAGTGCCGTGCTGGTCCTTTCAGCTTTAGAGGGAGGTATTTAATGGCGTGGAGATCATCTCCGCGAGCCATGTGAATGTGGAGAAGAAAATCTTCAATCCATACGGCGGGATCTGTCGTTCCATCGTATTGCTCAATGTTTACGGGTTTAAACCCTTCCGGAAACTGGTGCTGCATTACCTTGTCGGTAAAGCACATGGGGTGTGCGGCGCCTCTATATCGGGCAACATCACGATGGAGTTCGGATGACATCCGTGTTTGGTTCTCGGCTCAAATTTGGTTATGCTTGTCGCGCCAAGCTTGATGGCCATCGTCTTGTGTTGGAGCACGTCCCCTTGATCCGTAGATTGATCTGGTCTGGCCGGCTCTATTGTCCAGGTCCTGACGTAAGTCATACGTGTAGCCCGGGGCCGCTGCCTCTTTGCCTCTACGGTGAGGTGGCGCGGGCTAGTGTTCGGCATAATTAGCCGCTTTGTCACGTCCATGTGGTGGTCGGTCCGGCTGATCAGCATGATTGTATTTCGACGGTATTGGCTCAAAGGCCTCCTCGTCGAATTGTGGCAGGACCCTGTGCTTAGGATAGCTCTTTGTTTGGCGCTCATAGCTGTATCCCTCTTCGGCGGCCAGGACCTTAGTCCATCTGTCGTTGAGCGTATCCTTTTCGGCTTGAATTTGCTGCTGCTTCCTCTTCAGGCTCCGTGCAGTGGCGATCAGCCGTCGCTTGAAGCGTTCTTGTTCGAGGGGTTCCTCTGGGACGATGAAATCTTCGTCACCGAGGCTAATATCCTCTTCGAAGACAGGTAAGTAGTTACTATCTTCCGAATCCCCGTGATCGGCAAGTTCGTCGGGGTTGACTTGACCCTCTTCCCTCTCGTCCTGCTCGAACGCAGGCTCAGCGGGGTGGTCGGAGTCTTCGGCTTTGTCCGGAGTGTCATTATCTCCAGTGCTGGTATTGCTTTCCCTTGCCCGATGCGATCGTGGGGGGCGCCGCTGACGCCGGCGCTTTGGTGGTTCTGCGACGGGCTCCTTCTCATCTGGATCTTGAGTGCCATCGTCGTCCTTCTTTTCAGGCATGTCCACCATGTATACATCATAAGTAGAAGTGGCCGTCCAACGCCCAGTGATGCGCGGGTTTTGGCCTGGTTCAACTCCGACATCATCGTCCATACCATCGATGTCTTCGGAGGCGTAGTCTAGCATGTCGGTTAAATCCTCGACAGTGGCTATTAAGTGGGTGGTGGGTGGGACGCAAAATTCTCTGCTCTCAGCCCCCAGTTCAAGCTCGGCATAGTTCAGAGGTGATACTTCCGTGATGGCGAGAGATCGCATTAGGTCCAGTGTTTCGTTTAAGATTGAAAGCTGGACAGGCACCTGAGGATCTGCGGAGCTATGTTCGGTAATAACCACTTGACCGAGCTCGATAGACGCAAACCTCGAGAGTTCGGAGTTGACGTCCAGAGGCAAAGCTGGCTTCCCGATGACGGGGAGAGTCACGTTTGACTGCGGGTCTGCTGACAGTATAGTCGCCTCTGGGTCTCCGGCAAGGAGCTCCATAATGGGAGAGAGTCCGGCGGGGTTTAGCCTCCCGTCTTCGGACAGAGTGGTCCGCCCTAGATCTAAGGCCAGGGCAGGCATGAGAGTCGATCCTTGAGCGGAATCTGACGACGGATCCGATGGGCTTCCTTCATGTGGGTGAAGAGTGGCGGCCGAGGCCGAGAACCCTTCGAAGACCAAGTCTCCACGGATATCCGCGATGTAATTCAAGCTTCCAAACCTGATCTGGTGACTAGGGGCGTAGCTGTCGACCTGCTCAAGGTGGCCGGTCGAGTTGGCATGTAGCGTGAAGCCGCCAAACACAAAGAGTTGACCAGGGAGAAAAGTCTCCCCGAAAACAGCATCGTTATCGACAACGAGGCGAGCCATCGATTCTTCTGTCGACAACACAACGGAACTCTCAATGAAAGCACCAATGTCGGTGCCAAAACCGGCAGATCTCGGGTAGGGGGTTCCAAGCTGCGTGTCTGAGGATCGATGGTAACAATGGACAATAGGGACACGATGTTTACCCAGGTTCGGGCCCTCTTAATAGAGGTAAAACCCTACGTCCTGCTTGATTGTATTCGATGAGTATAGGGGTTACAAGAGTTGATCTACCTCGAGATCGTAATGGCTAAACCCTAGCTGTCTAGCCTATGATCATTCTAATTGCCTCTACGGACTAAACCCTCCGGTTTATATACACACCGGAGGGTCCTAGGGTTGTACAGAATCGGTTTACAGAAGAAGGAAATAATACATCCGGACACCAAACTTGCCGTCCATGCATATAGGAGTCCTACCCGGACACGGGGGATAGTCTTCTGCTTTATCTTCACGGCCCATCAGTCCGGCCCATATCAAATAGACTGGACACCCGAGGACCCCCTAATCCAGGACTCCCTCACCTGCCACGTGCCTCAACACTCATCGGACCGCATACATCGGTATGTATTATTTCCAATAAGTCATTGGCTCACTCCATTGTTCCGGAGAACGGAGTTTTAGTCATCTTGCCCATGAGGCATGGTTCGCAAGTATCAAATGATTCATAATCAAGTGATTCCAAAAGCCCGTCTGCATGGAGTTTCTTCATGCGCTTTACACCAATATGACCTAAACGGCAATGCCACAAGTATGTTGCACTATCATTATCAACTTTGCATCTTTTGGCATCAATATTATGAATATGTGTATCACTACGATCGAGATTCAATAAACCATTGAGTGTATGTCCATAGAAGGTTTTATTCATGTAAATAGAACAACAATTATTCTTTGACTTAAATGAATAACAGTATTGCAATAAACATGATCCAATCATATTCATGCTCAACGCAAACACCAAATAACATTTATTTAGGTTCAACACTAATCCCGAAGGTAAAGGGAGTGTGCGATGGTGATCTTATCAACCTTGGAATCACTTCCAACACACATCGTCACCTCGCCCATAACTAGTCTATGTTCATTTTGCAACTCCTGTTTCGAGTTACTAATCTTAGCAACTGAACCGGTATCAAATACCCAGGGGCTACTATGAACACTAGTAAAGTACACATCAATAACATATATATCAAATATACCTTTGTTCACTTTGCCATCCTTCTTATCCGCCAAGTTTTTGGGGCAGTTCTGCTTCCAGTGACCATTTCCTTTGCAGTAGAAGCACTCAGTTTCAGGTTTGGGTCTAGCTTTGGGCTTCTTCATGGGAGCGGCAACTTGTTTGCTGTTCTTCTTGAAGTTCCCTTTCTATCCCTTGCCCTTTTTCTTGAAACTAGTGGTTTTGTTAACCATCAACATTTGATGCTCTTTCTTGATTTCTACCTTCGCCAATTTCAACATCGTGAAGAGCTCGGGAATTGTTTTCTTCATCCCTTGCATATTATAGTTCATCATGAAGTTCTAGTAGCTTGGTGATAGTGACTAGAGAACTCTGTCAATCACTATCTTATCTAGAAGATTAACTCCCACTTGATTCAAGTGATTGTAGTACCCAGACATTCTGAGTACATGCTCACTGGCTGAGCTATTCTCCTCCATCTTGTAGGCAAAGTACTTGTCAGAGGTCTCATACCTCTTAACACGGGCATAAGTCTGAAATACCAATTTCAGCTCTTGGAACATCTCATATGCTCCGTGGCATTCAAAAAGTTTTTGAAGTCCCGATTCTAAGCCGTAAAGCATGGCGCACTAAACTATCAAGTAGTCATCATATCGAGCTTGCCAAACATTCATAACGTCTGCATCTTCTCCTGCAACAGGTCTGTCACCTAGCGGTGCATCAAGGACATAATTCTTCTATGCAGCAATGAGGATAATCCTCAGATCATGGACCCAGTCTGCATCATTGCTACTATTATCTTTCAACTTAGTTTTCTCTAGGAACATATCAAAATAAAACAGGGGAGCTATACGCGAGCTATTGATCTACAACATAGATATGCAAATACTATCAGGACTAAGTTCATGATAAATTAAGTTCAATTAATCAAATTACTTAAGAACTCCCACTTAAATAGACATCCCTCAAGTCATCTAAGTGATACGTGATCCAAATCAACTAACCCATGTCCGATCATCACGTGAGATGGGGTATTCATCAATGGTGAACATCTCTATGTTGATCATATCTACTATATGATTCACGTTCGACCTTTCGGTCTCCAGTGTTCCGAGGCCATTTCTGTACATGCTAGGCTCGTCAAGTTTAACCCAAGTATTCCGCATGTGCAAAATTGTCTTGCACCCGTTGTATGTGAACGTAGAGTCTATCACACCCGATCATCACGTGGTGTCTCAACACGACGAACTGTAGCAACGGTGCATACTCAGGGAGAACACTTTTATCTTGAAATTAAGTGAAGGGATCATCTTATAATGCTACCGTCGTTCTAAGAAAAATAAGATGCATAAAGGATAAACATCACATACAATCAAAATATGTGACATGATATGGCCATCATCTTGTGCTTTTGATCTCCATCTCCAAAGCATCGTCATGATCTCCATTGTCACTAGCTCGACACCTTGATCTCCATCGTTGCGTCGTGGTCGTCTCGCCAACTATTGCTTCTACGACTATCGCTAACGCATAGTGATAAAGTAAAGCAATTACATGGCGTTTGCATTTCATACAATAAAGCGACAACCATAAGGCTCCTGCCAGTTACCGATAACTTACAAAACATAATCATCTCATACAACAACGTATATCACATCATGTCTTGACCATATCACATCACAACATGCCCTGCAAAAACAAGTTAGACGTCCTCTACTTTGTTGTTGCAAGTTTTACGTGGCTGCTACGGGCTTCTAGCAAGAACCGATCTTACCTACGGCAAAAACCACAGCGGTGATTCGTCAAGTTTGCTGTTTTAACCTTCTTCAAGGACCGGCCACAGTCAAATTCGATTCAACTAAAGTAGGAGAAACAGGCACCCGCCAGCCACCTTTATGCAAAACTAGTTGCATGTCTATCGGTGGAACCGGTCTCATGTACGTGGACATGTAAGGTTGGTCCGGGCCGCTTCATCCCACAATACCGCCGAATCAAAATAAGACATTGGTGATAAGCAGTATGACTATCACCGCCCACAACTCTTTGTGTTCTACTCGTGCATATCATCTACGCACAGACCTGACTCTGATACCACTGTTGGGAAACGTTGCATGGAAAACAAAAAATAATTCTACGCACACGCAATGATCTATCCATGGAGATGCATAGCAACGAGGGGAAGAGTGTGTGTCTACATACCCTCGTAGACCGTAAGCGGAAGCGTTTCATAATGCGGTTGATGTAGTCGAACTTCTTCGCGCTCCAACCGATCAAGTACCGAACGTACGGCACCTCCGAGTTCTGCACACGTTCAGCTCGGTGACGTCCTCGCCTTCTTGATCCAGCAAGACGGGAGAAGTAGTGGATGAGTTCTGGCAGCACGACGGCGTGGTGACGGTGATGGTGATGTGATCCCCGCAGGGCTTCACCTAAGCACTACGAAAATATGACCAAGGGAGTAAACGGTGGAGGGGGCGCCGCACACGGCTAAGACAATTGTCTGTTGTGTGCTAGGCGCCCCCTCCCACATATATATAGGTGGGAGAGGGAGGGGAGAGGCCAGGAGGCGCCCCAAGTAGGATCGAATCCTACTTGGGCTCCTCCCAAGCCGCGCCCCCTGCCATATATGTCGGAGGGGGAAGGAAAGGGGGGAGAGGAGGAAGGAAGGGGGAACCCTATTCCCTTTCTTTCCTCCTTCCCCTTTCCTGCTCCACCTTGGCCGGCCCATATGGGGGGCGCACCAGCCCCTTATGGCTGGTGCGTTTCCCCTCTTGGCCCAAAAGGCCCATATCTTTTGCCAGGGGTGCCCGGAACCCCTTCCGGTGACCCGATAAGTACCCGGTACCCCCCGAAACACTTCCGGTGTCCGAATACCATCGTCCTATATATCAATCTTTACCTCTCGACCATTTCGAGACTCCTCGTCATGTCCATGATCTTATCCGGGACTCCGAACAATATTCGGTCACCAAATCACATAACTCATATAATACTATATCGTCAACGAACGTTAAGCGTGCGGACCCTACGGGTTCGAGAACTATGTAGACATGACCGAGACACCTCTCCGGTCAATAACCAATAGCGAAACCTGGATGCTCATATTGGCTCCTACATATTCTACGAAGATCTTTATCGGTCGAACCGTTATGACAACATACGTAATTCCCTTTGTCCATCGGTATGTTACTTGCCCGAGATTCGATCGTCGGTATCTTCATGCCTAGTTCAATCTCGTTACCGGCAAGTCTCTTTACTCGTTCCGTAATACATCACCTCGTGACCAACTCCTTAGTCGTTTGCTTGCAAGCTTATGATGTGTATTACCGAGAGGGCCCAGAGATACCTCTCCGAAACTCGGAGTGACAAATCCTAATCTCGATCTATGCCAACTCAACAAATATCTTTGAAGATACCCGTAGAGCATCTTTATAATCACCCAGTTACGTTGTGACGTTTGATAGCACACAAGGCATTCCTCCGGTATCCGGGAGTTGCATAATCTCATAGTCGAAGGAATATGTATTTGATATGAAGAAAGCAATAGCAATAAAACTGAATGATCATTATGCTAAGCTAACGGATGGGTCTTGTCCATCACATCATTCTCCTAATGATGTGATCTCGCTATCAAATGACAACACATGTTCATGGTCAGGAAACCTTAACCATCTTTGATCAACGAGCTAGTCTAGTAGAGGCTTACTAGGGACACGGTGTTTTGTCTATGTATTCACACATGTATTATGGTTTCCGATCAATACAATTCTAGCATGAATAATAAACCTTTATCATGAATAAGGAAATATAAAATAACAACTTTATTATTGCCTCTAGGGCATATTTCCTTCAGTTTCAGTATGTTCTCGCATGTTTAGATTTCGGTATGAGCTTCATACTATTAATGTTATATTCATGATTTATTTATGGATTGAATCAATCAAAAAATATCCAACAATCCAAAACCTTATTTTTATAGGTAATTTTTGAATCGAGGCTTTGTTGATACATTGAAACGGGTCGTTTACGAGTACGCATTTTAAGCGTCGGTAGACCGAGACTCCCTTGTGGCTCACAACGATGAACGTGTTCTAGGTCGTTTGTGGCACTCCCGATGGAACAATTGCTCCTAAACGGGAGAAGGTTTCTAGGGAGGCCACAACATTCTTTGTGGGAGCCATTATGAGTGTGATCGAGACAAGTTTGCTGAAGCATATCTGCATATGCGGGTTGCTAAGAACTTGTGGGATGCGCTCGAAGCTAAGTTCGGCGCAACAGATGCTGAAAGCGCGTTGTATACTATGGAGCAGTTCCATGATGACATGATGGTTGATAGCCGTTCTATATTGGACCAAGATCACGAGATACAATGCATTACTAAGGAGCTCAAGCTCATGAAGTTTGTCACGGGGTGCATAATTGCTAAATTCCCTTCTTCTTGAAGGAACTTTGCTACTTCTCTCAAGCACCTGAGACATTAATTCTCGGTTGAGTATGTGATATGTCTCCAAAGTATTTATAATTTTTTATTGTTTCATGTCATTATATTACTCCCTCCGTTATAGGTGTATTATTTTTGGCATGGTAACCAAGGCACAAAATTATAGACAACTTAGGACAAAATTATCCTTGGCAAATTGTTGGTTAGTGGCAAGTAAATCAGTTAATCCAGGAAAGAAAGAGATACACACAATCAAGAGAGATATTTTCCTTCTTTTGCTACAAGGAGAGATATATGCAATCAAGGAAGATATACTTTCTTTTTTCTGGAGGGCTAAGAACGGAACTAGAAGGAATTATAACAAATGCACCTTACATTGTGGGATTTTATTGAAAATCAAATACACCTTATATAAAGGAACTAAGGGAGTATCATTTTTATATGTATATGTCATTTTATATTGTATTTATAGACTGACCTACTAACTCGGTGCCCAGTGTCAATTTCTGTTTTCTGCATGTTTTTGGTCTTCTAGAAAATCCATACCCACGAGGTGGCCACAATGCAGGGGCGAGGGGGGAGGAGGTAGGGCGCGCCACCCTGGCTTGTGAGCCCCTCATGGCTCTATTTGGTACAATTATCACCTGATTGACGCCTAGCGTGGGTCAAAATCTTATGCAATTTGCAAAAATATCTCAAGGCAGAGAATCATTCGCAGGCAAAATGTTGACTAAATTATTTTAGAAACAACAATAAAATCGAAAATGATCTATGGTAAGTCAATGTACTCCCTTCGTCCAAAAAGCTTCTCTTAGATTTTTCTAAATACCAATGTATACAAATTGTACATCCGTATTTAGACAAATCTAAGAGGAACTCTAATGCGCCGACCCAAACGGACACACGTTTTGTCCGTCTTTTGTCCGTTTGGGTCAGCCAGGCGGACGGACGCGTCCGCTATTTTATTTGGGTCGGCTGGTGCGTCCAACGGGAGGCTGACCCAAATTTACCCGCGTAAAAAAACAACACGTGGCAGAAATAAACATAATTAAACATTAAGTGGCCGGTCAACCGCCAGCCAAAGTCCACTTAAAACATAATTAAACATTAATTAAAACATGAAAAAAGTCTGCGCCCGCACGCTGCCCTAGACATCCGCCTTGCCCTTGCCGTCGCCATCGCCGTCGATGAGGTCGATGAAGACGGGAGCCGGGCCAGCCCACCCGAATGCCGCTTGGTAGGCTGCCAGGGCAGCCTCCTCCGGCGTCTGCTGGGGCGCCGGCATTGCGGCTTGCCAGGCGCGCTCCTCCTCCTCCTCCCCAGGGCCCAGCGCCTCCTCCTCCTGCTCCCAGCGCATCTGCCACTGGCCGTCGGCCTCCTCCTCGGCGAGCCAGTGCGCCTGCCAGCGCTCCAGATGGGCCGCCTCCTCCTCCGGCATCGCGGCGTAGTGGATCAGAGGCGCGCTCACCCACTCGCGTAGCTCGTCGGTCCACGTGTAGGACTCCTCCGACCAAGTGGGCGGAGGCGGCGAGCGCTTCCGCGTCGGCATGGGCTCCGGCTCTGCCTTGGGCTCGACGATGGGCAGCGGCGGCGGTGGCTGAGGCGGGACGAAGAGCGGGGCGTGGACGGAGTCCCCCACCGCCGGCAAGGCGAGGGCGTGCTCCAACCCATCCCATCGGGCCTCCTCCTCGATCCTGCTAGCCTCCAGCGCGTGCTGCAGGGCTAGCTCGAGGGTGGCTTGGTAGGCCGCCTCTTCATCCTCCTCCTCCGGCAGAACCTTAGGCGGCAGCGGAGGAACGTCGTGGTCGCCCCGGCGGCGTTCCTCCACGTGCTCTAGCACGAACCAGCGCTCCCAGTTGGGGGAGTCTGGCACGTAGGCATGCATCGCCTGCTGCTTCGGAGTGAGGGCCTCATGACGCCGGCAAACCTCCTCGGCGTGCGCCCGCACAGTGCGTGGCACTGCCGGAATGAGGATCCGCTACGGATCCAGATGCCAGTCGTGCGGAAGGCTGACATCCGGATACTGCAGTGGCCGACGGTACTGCCAGTGCCACCGTGCCTAGTGGACTGGTATGTACAGGCGCTGTCGCTCCGGTGGCGAGCGGCGTCTAGCAGGCGGCGGAGGAGGAGCTCGCGCCGGTGCTAAGCTTCCTCCTCCCCTTCCCGTTGAAAACCCCCATGGTGGTTAGGCTTGCTAGGGTTCCTGGTCGCCGACGAGGGAACACCGCGTGGCTAGATGTGGACGGGTGTTGGAAGTGGATGAGGCCGGTCCCGCCGCATGCTTCCATTAAAAGGGACGGCCACGCGGACCTTCCACACACTACCAGGCAGGCACCGAGGTAAGTGCTGACATTTAATAAGACACGGGCGGTGGTTGGGCGGCCGCCAAGTGAGACCGCGTCGGACATCGAGGGGACGCACGGCGCGTCCGCTTCACGTCTGCGTCGACGCATTTCAGGCGCAATTTTGGGCCGGAAATGTGTCCGCGCGGACGCGAAGCGGACGGATTTTGGGAATGGGTCAGCGCGTTGGGCAAGCGTTTTTGTCCGCGGCGACCCAAACGAACGTGGACGGACGAAATGGGTCGCCCGGTTGGAGTTGCTATAAGACAAGTTTTTGGGACGGAGATATAATAAAACTAGATGATTCCCCGCGCGTTGCTGCGGCCCGTTAGCATTCCAATCAGTTTATTTGAGAGATGCACATTGAGGAAGGAAAGAAGAGGAAGAGAAAATATTGGCGGGGTTATGGTACAATTATTTTTCTTGCATTGATGAGAGAATTAACCAAAATGCGATTTACAAAATATGTGCTCAAATGAAGTTGCTTGGTCTGATCGAGTCAACTCACTATATGATTGTATGCACCTATGAGGTTAATTTTGAGAACATTCCCTGTTTATAAGTAGACATCAAGACTTAACAATATTATAAAGAATATATGGTGCATGGTGGGGTGTAAAAGTGTTACTCCTCTAAGTGTGCGTCAATTAAGATGGATCGGAGGGAGTACTATTTCTAATCAGCACGACCACACAGGAAAATGATATGCTTGATCTCGACTGATTACCTGAAACACCTACATATCCAAAGAAAAAAATTGAAAACCCTCCATATCTGCAACAATGGTAAAAGCAGAAGACCTCAAATAAAAAGGAGTTGCTTGCATCAAGCAAAATGTCCGAACCTGAAATTATTGATGTATATTACTCTCTCTTCCTAAATATTTGTTTGTTTAGAGATTTCAAATGAACTACCACATACGGATGTATATAGACATATTTTAGAGTGTAGATTCACTCATTTTGCTCCGTATGTAGTCACTTATTGAAATATCTAGAAAGACAAATATTTAGGAACGGAGGGAGTAGAATAGATATGCATGTAGTGTAAATGAAGAAAAGCTAAAATTAAGTTAGCGTCTAGCAAGAATAATACTCCCTCTGTTCCTAAATATTTGTCTTTTTAGAGATTTCAAATGGACCACCACATACGGATGTATATAGACATATTTTAGAGTGTAGATTCACTTATTTTGCTCCGTATGTAGTCACTTGTTAAAATATCTAGAAAGACAAATATTTAGGAACGGAGGAAGTAGATCATCAAGGGGACAACCACGTCCAAACCACACCAAACAGGACCAACGGTTTAATTAGAAAACAAACTGCCAATTCTGCAGTCAAGGGAACACATACCAGGCAAAATAATAGAATCCAATCTAGTTAATCTGATCCACAAATAATACTGGGCTAGTTAACTGAGGCGAGGCCTTGATGCATGGATATGTAGCTCAAGGAATCCAAATACATGTATGCGAATTAATCAGAGGTACTTGTATATAACATGTAGACAGCTACTGGAATTAAAAATGAATGACAGTTCAAAGGGTACCTTGAGCGGCCCAGAACTGCTACTCTGAAGTAGAACAGTGGCCAATGATACAGGAAAAGGAACCAACTAAAAATCACATAGATCATGATGGAAAACCAAGAATGTAAGACGATAGATGAACATATAAATGTTAGTAAGTAAGGACTGGTTGAGGAACACATACTGCTTCCCCAACCATGCCAGCACCAACAGGAAGATAAAACATGGATTGGTAGGACTCCGAGGAAGATGAGAATGGCCGGACCTCCTCTTCTCTCCCGCGACCGCGTCGCCCCCGCGGGCGGCCGACCGTGCCCAACCTCCTCTTCCGCGCGCCTCCCCCTCCCCCTCCCTCCCTGCCGCCGGCGCCGGCGCCCGCCGCGGGCCTGGCCCGGGCGACGCTGGTGGCGGCGGCCCCCTGGGCTTTCCCCTCTCGGGTGTCCTCCAGCGCGGGACGGGGTGATTCCGGGCGGCGGCGGGGGTTCCTGGCGCGAGCGGGGGCGGGCTACTGGGCGGCGGGGCGACGCGGCGGCGCGGTCTGGCGGCGCCCGCTCGGCCCAGATCTGGGCCCTTCGGGCCCCATCTGGGCCTAGGCGGGCCGGCGACGGGGTGGGTCTGCTTCGTGGCTCCTGGGAGGCAAGGGAGAGGCGATGAGCGGCTGGGTGCTGGCGGCGCCATCACCGGCTTGCTGCAGCGTGGCCGGCGGGGCTTAGCGGGCCCGTTTCGGGCCTGGCCGGGCCAGGGGTGGCCTGGCATGCCCTGCTGCCGCGTCCGGACGGCTACCGCGACGGTGCAGGAGGCTCTGGCCTCCCGCACGACGGCGGTGGAGGTGGTTCCCTCCCGTTCGGCTACGGTGCTGCTTCTCCCTCTGCGGGGCGCTTCTCTCCGGTCCTCTTGGCCTCGTGTTGATGTTCGCAGTGAGGCGGCGTGGGTGGCAGCGCAACCGCGATGGCGCATGGTGGTGGGCGGCGGTCTGGCTGGTCGGCTCCGGTCCGTTGGGCGGTGGGGTTGGAGTGCGGGAGAAATCCTTGCCGGTTCTTCGGCTCCGATGCGGTGACACCTGCGGGTGCCACCATTCCTTCCTGGAGGGTGTCGGTGATATCCATCCCCCACCTCCCTCCGCGTGCCGGGGGAAACCCTAGGACATGTCCGGGCAGCAGTGTCGTCGGCGCCGCATTCCTTCTTGGAGGTGCTGCTTGGTACGCGGCGGTTCGGAGCCTCGGGTTGTGGTGGTTTGTTTCTGGAGGGCGTAGCGGTGGCGGGTCATCCACGCTTTGTCGAGCTGTCATTGTTGGCATTTGTTTCTTTTCTTTTTCTTTTGGGCTTGATGTGCTGCTCGTCCCAGCGATTCTTGTATCGGTGTTGGTTGCTTTGAAATACAAAGCGGGGGAAACCTTTTTGGGTATGAGAATGGCCAGATGTACCTCTTATTGACAGACCAAGACAACGGCAACATGAAGAAGAAATTGCAACACCAGAGCAGTGGCTGGTATGTTGAGCTCAGCAATGGGCGGGGCATCATATATACAGGAGAGGTTGTCTTTGGGTTGTCTTTGCGCCGAGAACCACGGCCTGACAGGCATCCCAATGGACAGAGAGCAGCCGGAGGCGAGGGGGACCTGCAGGCATGCCCGAGAAGGTCCCGGGCAGAGGAACGACGCGCACAGGCCGATTAGGACGCGTCTTCCTCAACAATTTTAGTGGCCAGCAATGGAACCACAGCCCGGCCGGCGTCCCAACCAAAGTGAGGCCTCGGAGGCCTGGCAGACCGACGGCTGATGGTCATGCGGAAGGATCGCCCTCCCTAGATCCCAGCGGTGGCGGACCTACCCGGAACAGAGACAGATACATGAAGGCCTCCGAGGAGCCGCTGTCTCGACGACGCAGGGCAGCACACCGGCGACGGGAACGTAGCCCTAGAGGCTAGAGGAGCCCGGAGAGCCGCGGAGGCAAGTTGCGCCCTGACCTATAGATAGGTTCCTGCCGCCGCACTACAGTGGAACCAGGGCCCAGGGAGGGCACATGCATGCGAGAGGTGCTCGATCGCTTCATTTTATTCCGCCGTATAAACGTAATGTCTTCCCTCATGCAGTGAAGTCTTTGGTCGGTTGTGTACGCTAGTAACGGAATCCACGATCGATGCATGCACATGGTTGTTGCGGCAGTGCTAAGGTGAATGGCTGCATGTTAGCATAAAATAAAGTGGGATCATTCTGGTAAATATATACAGTATGAAACAAAAAAATAAAAAATTAATGATGTGGCATGTGTGATGAGGTGGATAGGCTGCATATCAACAGAAATAGGATAGTGTGTTACAGGCCGATCTATCCTATGGGATCTGAGAGAGGAGGAGGAGGAGGAAGGAGTAGGTGAGACAGGGAGAAAGGGGATAAGCGAGGAGGAAGATCAGCTTCTCTCCAATTCGTTCGATGTCTTTCAGCTTACCTTACAACTGGGTCGGTCTGGCCTTTAATACACACACACACACACGATCCCTCACTCCACCTTGCCAGGTCCATCCTTGACTTGGTCCGCTCCTTCTTTTCCTTGGTCGATGCCCTCACTGACCACAGGCCCCACCGCCTCGTCCTTCATGTTCGCCGTGGCAGCCTGCCCCATCGTGACATTCGCCCCTCCTTGTTTGCCGGCTTGACCCCAAGCCGGCGCTGTTGGGAAGCGATGTCGGAGCTCCACAAGGTCTTCCCAAGTAGCCAGAGATGGAGGTAAACCATCCCACAACACTCGCACCCGTCGTGTGGCGCCTTGCGGTTCCGCATATCGATCGTCGAGCACACTGCAGGGAACATGTAAGGCCTGAAGAGTTCCATTATCAGGGGGAAACAAACCTGCGATCGGCACGTCAACACCCACTGCCTGCTTGAGCTGAGACACATGCACTACATCGTGTATTTTGCTGCCGGTCGGCAGCTGCAGTTTGTATGCCACGGCCCCCACACGTGCGATGATCTTATATGGTCCGTAGTATCGGAAGGCCAGCTTTTGGTACGGTCGTTGTGCTAGAGATGTCTGAATGTAAGGTTGCAGGCGCAAGAATACCGAATCCGCAACAGCGAACTGCTTGTCTGTCCGGTGCTTATCTGCTTGCCTCTTCATTCTATCCTGAGCCTGTTTCAGATGCTGTTGGAGTAGCTCATGCATCACTTCCCTTTCCTTAAGCCACGATTCCAAGTCTGGCACTGAGCATTCTTCCACTTGAACCACACCAAACTCTCTGGGTAAATGCCCGTAAATCACTTCAAATGGTGTACGCCCAAGCGCGGAGTGGAAGCAGGTATTGTACCAATATTCCGCAAGGAAAAGCCACTTAAACCAATTCTTCGGACAAGCGTGCACTGCGCACCTGAGGTAGGTCTCCATGCACTGGTTGACCCGCTCCGTCTGCCCGTCCGTCTGGGGGTGATACGATGAGCTGAGTCGCAACTGAGTCTGGGAAAGCTTAAAGAGCTCCTGCCACACATTGCTTGTGAAGATGCGATTGCGGTCGGAGATGATGGCCATTGGCAGACCGTGCAATTTGTAAATATTATGCATGAATAGGGTTGCAACTTGGAGAGCCGTGAACGGATGCTTGAGTGGCAGAAAATGGGCGTACTTTGAGAATTTGTCGACGACGACCAATATCACGTCGAAGCCACCTGAAGACGACAACCCTTCGATGAAGTCCAGCGAGATTACTGCCCATGGTTTCCGCGGAATGGGCAGGGGTTGTAGCAGTCCCGCCGGTGATTTGCGTTCTATTTTGGCTTGTTGACAGACTGAGCATGTGCGGACAAAAGACTTGATCATTTCATTCATTCCTTTCCAAGAGAAGAGCCGGCGAATGCGAATGTATGTAGCATGAAACCCCGAATGTCCACCTACATCACTGTCATGCAACGATTTGATGATGGACTGTTGTGTTTCCTTGTCCTCGGCAATCCACACTCGATCACGATCTCGAATGATCCCCTCTTTCAAGGTGAATCCCGCTTCTGTGTTTGGGTCCAGTGCGAGCTGTGAGAGTCGCTGCCGCGCGACTGGGTCCTGTTGGTACCCTGCGACGATGGCGTCCAACCACACTGGTCGGCAAATTGAAACAGCCCCAGCTCGGCTGTCTGCGCGTGACGCCGTCGTGACAGCGCGTCTGCTGCGCGATTTAGTGGCCCTGCTTTGTATTGAATGCGGAATTGGAGTCCGACCAGTTTAGTAAATGCCCGTTGTTGAATCCGGGTGTTCAGGCGCTGATCAATAAGGTTGAGTAGGCTTTTCTTGTCGGTTCGGATCAGGAACTCTGAATGTTGAAGATACATTCGCCAATGGTCTATGGCCAGCAGTAGCGCCAAGCATTCCTTTTCGTACGCCGAGAGGCCAAGGTTTCGCGGGGAGAGAGCCTTACTCAAATATGCCACAGGGTGCGTATCTTGCATCAAAACCGCTCCCACTCCTGTAGCGCTAGCATCAGTTTCCACCACAAACTGTCGCGAAAAATTTGGCAGCGCCAACACGGGTTCTTGAATCAGGGCTTGTTTGAGTGCTTGGAATGCCTCCTCGGTCACTGGTGTCCAAACAAACAGGGAGTTCTTGCGAAGTAGATCTGTGAGGGGTCGGCTGATGACACCAAAATTCCTCACAAATTTACGGTAGTATCCTGCCAATCCCAGGAACCCGCGTAACTCCCTCACGGACGCTGGCTGTGGCCATGTCGCCACGTCCTAAACCTTATCTGGCAGCGTTGAGACACCTTCACCACTGATCTGATGCCCAAGATAGGAGATGGTATTTTGAGCAAATGTACATTTGGAGAGCTTCGCTCGCAGGTCGTTGGATCGCAGCAACGAGAGCACCTGGCGCAGCAACTGGATATGAGCGGAGAAAGTAGCTGTGTGGACTAGGATATCATCCATGAAACAAAGGACCCCGTGACGAAGCAATGGCCCCAATACCGTGTTCATGCCTCCCTGAAATGTTGCTGGCCCGCCTGTCACACCATATGGAAGGACCCGAAACTGAAAGTGCCCCTGGTGAGTTTTGAAAGCTGTCTTTTCTTCGTCTTCGGGCCGAAGTCTGATCTGATGATAGCCAGCGCAAAGGTCCAGCTTTGAGAACCATTTGGAACCTGCTAGTTCGTCGAGCAACTCGTCGATGATTGGCAAGGGATATGTGTTCTTGACTGTGATTGCGTTCAAGTGTCTGAAATCCACGCAAAATCGCCATGTCAGATCTTTCTTCTTGACTAATAGCACCGGTGATGAGAAGGGACTGATACTGGGGGTGATTAGTCCAGCCTTGAGCATTTCCTTGACTTGATTCTCTATCTCTGTCTTCTGTTCTGGGGTGTATCGATATGGTTTGATGTTAACTGGCTTGGTGCCTGGCAATAGTGTGATGGAATGATCCCAGGCTCTATGTTTGGGAAGTTCTGTTGGTTCCGTAAAAACCACTTGGAATGCATCTAGCACTGCCTGAACCTCTGCTGGTAGCGTCACCTTGTCCTTCTCCTCTGGTGCGATGGCACACAAGGCCACAAAATGGAGAATGTCCCCTTCCGCCTCCATTGCTTTGAGCTGAGTGGCTGACACCTCTGGAACGGGCTGCAGTCGCGATTGGATCCCTGTTAGTGACACTTCCTTGCCATTGTGGTTGAACCGGAGCGTTTTATTCGTCCAATCCACCCACATGGGTCCGCACTGTTCCAGCCAATCCATTTCGACGATCATGTCATAGCACCCCAAGGGCAGCACTCGCAAATCAGACTGAAACACTTGTCCTTGTGTCCTCCACTCGCATCGCGGCAGTATGCCGGTGCAAGATAAGGTGCCACCGTCAGCTATCTTCACTGGCACGGGAGCCAGTGGTTGAACCTTGGCCTGCATCCTTGACACACTTTGCTCGCTGATAAAACTGTGAGAGTTGCCGGAGTCGACCAGGATCAGCACTTCCATGCCCTCAATTCTTCCCAACAATCGTACTGTACGGGGTGTCGTTTTCCATGTTGTAGCGAGCTTGGAAATAGACATCAACACCTCTTCTTGATCATCATCGTCCGGCTGCTGCTGTATTGGGTATTCTGCTTGGAGTAGCTCCAAAAGCTCTTCGACGACGTGGAATTGTACAGTGGGGGCACATTGGTGACTGGCCCCCACCTTTCCCCACATTTGAAGCACAGCCCGCGTGCTCGTCGGTAATTCCGAAGAGCAGCGACCCGGTCGTCGTCGCGCACCCCTCGATCTTGAGGATGAGCAGCCTCTTGCCCTCTCCGGTCCTCTGCAGCCGCAGGTGGCCCTTGAATGGGTCGCACCAGCGGAACACCCACTGGTAGGAATGGACGCGGCGGCGCTCGAGCCAGTGGTGCCTCTTGTCGTCTGTACTCTCGCTGTGGCAGTGCTTCCAGAAGCTCCTCCTGCATGGAAGCCAAGGAAAACGCAGAGTCCAAGTCTTTTGGTTGATGTAACACAACACCCACACGAATTTCATGCTTCAATCCTTCTAAAAATTGTGTGGTGAAAAACACTGGATCGAAGGACGAATTGTGCGCTAATAGCTGATGCATCAACTCTTCGAGCTGTGTCATATACTCTCCTACTGTCCCAGATTGTCTAAGTGTGCGGAACTGACGAAGATGTGCCTGATACTGCTCACGCCCAAATTTACCACACAGTGCTGTGCACAACTCCTCCCAGGACATCGACGTGCCTCTGGCCTCGCGCATCTGTAGCCAGCGAGCCGCAGCGCCTGTAAAATGAAGAGTAGCAATTCGAACCCACATGTCCGACTGCACCCCATAAACATCGAAGTACTTCTCACAACGGTTGCGCCAAAATTGGGGATTCTCTCCATCGAAAACCGGAAAGTCTAATCTGGGAAGTGACCAACTGGGGGGATTTGTATGAACTGTATGTGGATCAGGAACAGCTACAGGACTCCCAGAATTGACTACGAGAGCATGTGATCCAGTCAGGGACGTACCCTTGACCGGAGGCGGCAACTGAGTGGTGACCACTCCGTATGCCTGCCCTCCGGTGTCGTCGATCTCGCCGTGGCCATCGGGCACGTGGTTGCGCGCGTCGGCCCCTCCTTCTGTTGTGGCCGCCGGGCATACCACCGCGTCCTCCTCCGGGATCGGATCCGGAGGCGTCGCCAGAGCCGGGTGCAGGGCGATCCGCCCCGCTTGCGTCCGCAGCTCGTCGATTTGATGCTGGGTATGGGTCACCGCCGGTCGCCAGAGCTCGAGGGAGGTCTGGATCGCCTCGAGACGGGCATCGTTGGCCACCCTTCCGTCGTTGACCGCCTTGGCGAGAGCGGCGATCTGCTCCTCCATCAGCAATGCCTGCTTTGCTTGCTTGGTGAAGTAGCGGGGTTTCGGGTACGCGGTCTCCGGATCTCTCTGACCTCTGATACCAGATGTTACAGGCTGATCTATCCTATGGGATCTGAGAGAGGAGGAGGAGGAGGAGGAGGAAGGAGCAGGTGAGACAGGGAGAAAGGGGATAAGCGAGGAGGAAGATCAGCTTCTCTCCAATTCGTTCGATATCTTTCAGCCTACCTTATAACTGGGCCAGTCGGGCCCTTAATACACACACACACACGATACCTCACTCCACCTTGCCAGGTCCATCCTTGACTTGGTCCGCTCCTTCTTTACCTTGGTCGATGCCCTCACTGACCACAGGCCCCATCGCCTCGTCCTTCATGTTCGCCGTGGCAGCCTGCCCCATCGTGACACAATGGGGATGAACTATTTAGGTATTATAGATAAATCATTTTATCTAAGGCTGTCCGGCCGAGTACACACCGCTGCCACCGGGTCCCGCTCGTCAGACCTTTCCCTAACCTCTGGCTCCGCCTCTCCGGGCCTGCATCCCTGCCGGCGCTGCCGCGCCGCTCTCGCCTGCATCGCCGCGCGAAGAGAGACCCGCAGCGGAACGACTCCCGCTCGCGTCGCATCGACCTTAGCTTCCCGCGCGCTCCGGTGCCTCCGCCGCCGCGCTCGAGCCCTCTGCTCGACCTACCGGCGCCACCCAAGCCTTCCTCTCACTTGCCCGGGTGATCTCGACATCTCGTCGCCTGCACGCGCGCTCCCGCCCAGCGCCCGCAGCCGAGCACCTGCCGACTCGCCTCGCCCGTGACCTCCCCCCTTTACAAAAGCAGAGGCCGAGCAACCCCCGGCGAGTTCGCCTCGCTCACTTTCCCAACTCCCATCCATCCACTCCCGGATGGCCCGGAGGCGAGGCCCGAATCGACTCCCCCGACACGCCGCTCCGTCGCCCGTCCCCGATTTCCCTGACCGATGGAAACCCTCGCCCATTTCCGTTCGCGTCACAGCGCGCCATTGGGCTCATATCTAATTTTCCCCTCATTTAATTTTCCAGGCACCCGAGATGGAGTTCGTGATCGTCGCCGTCTTCCCCAGTGCCGTGAAAAACTGTCCGCAACCGCATCTCCCGTGCTCTGGTGAGTTTGTGTACAGCCTCTTCGCTCCAGTATAGTCGCTTTGACTTTATGTGCTCCCCTTTGAACCACATTGCCGTCCGGGTGCACCCCATTTTGCTATTACCGAGCAAGGATTACTGCCGCCTTTGGCTTCGCCTTGCAACGACACCAGCACACCACCCTATACTTGGTATGAGTGTCAAGGCAACCCACATCGTCGGACAAGCATGTGCCGGAGTTCCATTTCTTACATCCCCAAGCCACCCCGCCGTTTGCCTCGCCGGCTGTCGCACTGTCAAATTCATGGTCTCATAGGTCATAGGCCAGAGTCATTTGGTTCTGTTTCTCATGGAACGTGTCAACTCTTATCAAAAGGTACATCGCCACCGGGAGACAAACAATTTTTTGAAGCATATACAGAGCATAGCAAAGTCAGAAGTTACATAAATAATTTTCGTGGCTAACATTATAACGCGTCACAACTTTGCAAGTAACACAAATATATCTCCAGCCATAAGCCGTTACATCTGCATAGTAAATACAACTCTCGATTTAAATACTACTACAAACATATGTATCATATCATTTAGGAATTCAATCGAGCTAGTTTCCCTTGAGAAATAGGTTATGCGCGCGTCGAATGCGAGCTTCCACCAATAGCTTGAAGTAGTCTTGGCATTGGGGGCATTCTGATATCCACTAGGCCCTCAAGAATCTGAACCACCTGTCCCATTGTTGGTCGACCGACCTCCTCATCTTGGATGCACCAGCATGCAACCTTGCAAACCAGCTCAGCCTCATCCAGATTGACATTACCATCTAATTTCTGATCTACCAAACTCTCGACTTCTCCTTCAAGAAGCTTATGTGTGGCATGCACGGGGAAATAAACATCAAGGTTGCCATCACTCGTACATGGTCCGCACGTGTTCCTCCGTCCAGATATTATTTCCAGCAACACCATCCCGTAGCTATAAACATCAACTTTTGGTGTGATAGGAACACCAGTAATCCATTCAGGTGCAAGGTACCCTGCGGTTCCTCTGACTGTAGTCAAGACTCGGCTATGATCCCTTCCTAGAAGCTTTGCCATCCCAAAGTCTGCAATTTTGGGGAGGAATGAAGCATCAAGCAGTATGTTTTCTGGCTTAATATCACAGTGTATGATGCAGTCTCGACAGCTCTCATGCAAGTAGGCTAACCCTCTGGCAACTCCCAGGGCTATCTGATAACGAGCAGTCCAATTCAACACAGTGGAATTGTTTTGAAATAGATGGACATCAAGAGAGAGGTTCGGCATGTATTCATAAACAAGCAATCTCCTAGAACCCTCACAACAGAAACCAACAAGCTTAACTAAATTGATGTGCTGAACAGCTCCAATCGAGCTCACTTCGGCTCTGAATTGCTTCTCTCCTTGATAAGCACCATCAAGCCTCTTCACTGCTATGGAAACTGAATCATTTATAAGCCCCTTAAATACAGAACCAAAGCTGCCTTTCCCCAACTTCTCTGTGAATTTTTTCGTTGCACGGTGTAAATCAGTGTATCTAAATGCAATGATTCCATTACAACCGTCGTTCAGTATGCGGCCAGAGCTCTTCCTTTTGTTTCTCCAAATAATTACTAGGATGCTGAGTCCGAATAAACCTAGAGCACAAGCACCTATACCAGTTGCGACTCCAATGGCAATCCTTTTTCTGTTATTTTCCGAACTTTGGATATCTTTAGCAGAAAGGCGAAGGTAAAGAGTTTCTCCGTTTGAATTAGTACTGCCATCACATTGTAGTTGTCTCATGTTGAGTAGTTCATTATGCCAGATAGAACATCCGCTATTGCTGAAGGAATACGCAGTGCAAGAGCAATTATTCAGGCAAAATTGTGCACACTCATTCACACTTTTAGCAGCTTCTACTTTTGGAGCATTCTGGGGCAACCCAACACATGGCATGGGGTGGAAGTTGTCTGTGGTATGTGTTGTGTTTTTGTTGCTAATGCAGTCTAACGGAGTATTTCTCGAGCACCCACTGGTTCGATCTTCTACCTCCCAATCCTCTGGGGATGTGATGGTGAAGCTCTTCATACAGTTGCAATTTGGAACCGCATTATCATTGCAAATTGTGTAAGGTCCACAAATTGAATAGACATCACACGGACTTCTTGGTTGGGCGAAGATCATTTGCCAATACTGTGAGCGCTCGTTCCAAACGAACACCTTTACTTGGCCTGAGATGTCAATTACATGACGAGTAATCCTCTTTGCTTGCACTAAGCTATATGTGTAGTACTTCTCATGGCCAATGTCGACGAATTTTGAGCTCCAAATAATGTTTCCTGCCATCTCTGGAACTGAGGCAAAGTATTTGCCGTTCCATACACCACTGTACCAGTACGGTGCAGAGCTGCTCAGTGGTGCAATCAATAACTGGTCGACACCACTATGGTCCAACTCGTAACTATACAGACCAGTAGCTGGGTTGATTGAGTTCTTCCAAGAAATAATACGACGGTTCAGGCCGGTGAGCTTGTCCCATCCAAGTTTCGCCTCTGGGAAAAATGTATCCGTGGGGTGATCAAAGCTCTGCCACAAAACCTCTGACGAGTTTGAATAGTCTGTTAGGATGAGATTTCCACTATTCAACAGCATAGCAGTGGTCTTATTTCTTTTGACGTTTGCTTGTGTACTCCAGATTATGGACTTGGTGGACCGGTTCAAGATGACAAGGTTGCCATCCTGGGAGATTGTGAGCTCCAATGAGGTGATGTTCTTGATTGGCTTATCCCTATTTGCAACCCATGCAGAAGTGAATTTGGGGACCGTGTGGTACCATATGCCAAGGTACCAGTTGGTGGTGTCTTGGGAGGATTTGCTGCTATTTGTTTCGAAGAAGCCAAGCGCGTACCTGCCGTTGTTGGAGACGAGCTTGTCCTTGACGGCGAGTGCTTGGCCGGCCAAGATGGTGTCCGTTGGCGCGGCAGAACATGCTGGGATGTGTAGGAAGAGGAGCAAGGCGATATCTATGAGGGGATGCATGATGAACTGAAGTGGATCGCCCGAGGTTGCGGAGGCAGAGGCTGCAAAAACAGGATGATTGCTCAATGGTCTGGTCATAGAGCTGTAAATAACCGCGGTTTCAACAGTCAAACAAAACTGCCAGACTAGTTGAATGGACATTTATTCCGGCGGTGATTGTCAACCGCGCGCCATCCACTTGAAGGTGGGGTCTGACATGTAACTGTCTTGTTCTGGGCTGAGTTTCTTTCTTTCTTACTTTTTGACAGTGTGTTGTGTTCTGTGGGCTGAGTTTGAATGGTGGAGAGGAGAGCAGTGAACGAGAAGGTGTGGACTTGAGCTCCATGCATTTGGGGCTAGTTTCAGTTCGGTTGGTTACCGGCTCACGTCAAGGTATTTTGCCATCACAACTGTTGCTATTAAGTTGCTGTTTGTTTTCTGGCTGGTATAGCTTATGACACCACATCAACTTACCAGCACTTTCTCTTTTGGAAGGCAACGTGTTATTGCTGCGAGATACACTCAGATGAGAAAACAGCCGTTTGGTGATACAAAAACGTGTTAGGTTCCCCTCAGCGTAACACTTTGCTGTAACAGGTTATACGTGCTAACCTCTTTTGGCATTTTGTTTTACAAGCAAGAGGGGACAGCAGGCCATCACGTATTTTAGTATGGCTATACCAAACAATCTTGTACTCGAAATTCCAAATCCTCGGGACTTTCTTTTTTTCCCTACATCACCTCTTTGATTTTGGTTTGTACGATTGCAATGTATGGATTTTGTTTGTGAGTATTCATTCACAATATTTTACGTTTATTTAAGTTGACCATCAACTTCTCGGGACGATTCATGTATTTCGTCTCTTGGCAATCGAACAGCCTTTGTATATGATTTAAGTTGGCACGACATTTAAACTTGAATTCCTTTGTTTCCGCATCGCATAGCAAGGGAGGAGAGATCTAAGAGGACTGAGAAAGGGTAGGAGGAGGAAGCAGTAGGAGGCCAACCTCAACGGTGGTGATGGTGAGGCAAAGCGATGAGGCCACCGACACTGGATAGTCTGAGAAACGAGGTGAATGAGGTGGGCGGGGGTGGTGATGGTGTGGCAAAGCAATGAGGCCACCGATGCAAGATGGTAGGAGAACGAGACGAAGGAGTAGGGTGTAGAAGGAAGAAGAGTGGCATAGTTGACCTTAGTGCGACGACGACGATGTTGAGGCCATGGTGTAGGCCATTGTTGCTAAAATTGTAATGAGCTCGTGTCGAGCCTGCAAGCGTGCTTGTTTGATTGGGACGTGGCGACGCCTTGACTTGCCCGACTTGCAATGCTGGTGGTGGCAAATCGAGGCCGAGGAACTACAAAAACGAGAAAAGGAGGCGGCGGAAAGAGGGTAAAGGGGTGGCACTAGTAGAAGAGGCAGAGAAATGACAGAAGGAGAAAACGGGGCAACGAAGAGGGTATGGGGTGGCACTAGATGATCAAGATGCATGGTTTAATTGTCTGAATTTTGACTTAGTACATCGCCATACACAACATTCAGTGCCTGGAGAGCGACAGAGTGGAGGAGAGAGTGCTCCTAGGTCCATGCTTTGGGGGCTCCTGACACCCTCCCAACCCAAAAATCACCCCTAAGGCATCATTTGGGTTTCAGGGGAGCTATTCCTAGGCAACAGGTGCCTCGGGTGAAACTAGCTTGGCCAAACTCAAACCTCGTGAAAAATGTACATCGTCCTTTGGTTGTCGGGTATAACTGGGGAAGGTCAATCTGGGAGACAAAGAATTGACGCAGCGAAGTTCCCAGGGCAAGCGAGCGAGGCGGGGATTTCCTTCATGACCCGTGGAGGCGTGGAAATCTCAGTCCGGAAAGGGCCGTGGAAAGGGCCGGGGTCCCACCCCTTAGTTGGGCACCAAATGCGGCGGTACGGTCCCCCGGATCAGTTCGGCCCAGGTATTTCTGGGACAGGGAAAGGAAGGGGATCCCGGGAGGAACCCTGGCTACCAAATGAGCCCTAAAAGCTTCAATTTTTTTTTTCAGAAATACGAATTGGGCTCAAATTCAGCTCATTTTGCAAAGCAGGTGTACGGCGTGCTATCGAGAGGCCGAGGGGAAGCAAACCAACCACGCCACACCGGGGGCGGGCAGCTGGTCGCCCCCGGTCCCGTGTGCTTCGCCTCGACATTTCGAGAACGGCGGATCCGGGCCGTCCACGCGCCCCGCAGATCCCATCCGACGGCGCAGGCCCGTCCACCGAGCGGGACGGGGCGCCAGTGGACGACGACGTCGACGAGGATGGGCTCACGCCACTGTGCTCTGCACGCCGCCCTTTCCCCGTCCACTCGTTCGTCTTCCCTCTTTCTCCCCTCCCACGACCCCGACAGCGAGGCAGAAGCAACCCCAGCCCACCGTTCCCTCCGAGTCCCAGCCCAAAACCTCCTCCACCTTCACCCGGTCCTCCAGCCATCGATCCCCAATCCGCGCGCCCACCCTCCCCCTCCCTCCACGCGCGCGGGCGGGCGGCCATGGGATGAGCCGCGGCGGCGGGGGAGCCCGGATCCGAACCTAGGGTTTTCGGCTGCCACGCGCGCGCGCAGCCATGGAGTGGGACAGCGAGTCCGACGGCGGCGGCAGCGTCGGGAGCGGGGACGAGATGGAGGAGGAGGGGGGAGAGATGGTTGTTGGGGGAGCCGGCGGGAGCGGGAGCGGCAGCGAGGGCGGGGGAGGCGGAGGGATAGGCGGCGACGGGGTCGGCGGGATGTTCACGTTCGCCATCGAGGGGATGCTCCGCGGGGCGGGGCCGTACGGGATGGTCGTCACGGACGCGCTCGAGCCCGACTGCCCCATCATCTACGTCAACCGCGGCTTCGAGGAGGCCACCGGGTACCGCGCCGAGGAGGTGCTCGGCAGGAACTGGTTCGTCCCCCGTCCGTCCTCGTACTTTTGCTCCCCTTTGGTTCGATTCGTGCATATCTTGTTGGAATTGATGCCACTTAGGATCGATCAGAACTTAATTTTTGTTTGTTTGGGTAATTGGGTTGTTGAGCTTCTATAGTGGTGACTTGTAGCATTAGAAGTGTGGCTAGATTGGGGAATTCTTCGGTTTACACTCTACTTGTTAACACGCTTCTTCTTTGGACCAAATACCAAGCTGTGACGTGGGTTCGTTATGGTGTAGGATTCCCTGTGCCTGTTTGTGCTTATTTGGCTGTGAGTAGTCTCCAGTAGCATTGTTTGCTTTCTGTTAACAGTTGCTACAAATGCTCGTAGGACTTCCGATTATTTGTGTGCACCAAATAGATTGATGTTAGTAACTTAGCACCAAAAAGCACTGTGATGTTTCGTGTCCTCACCCAGGAGAAGTTTTCCTACTTTAAATTGTTGAGTTTGGACCATATCTTGAGGTTTTATTCACTCTATATTGGAACTGTTTAACCGCATCTTGGCCTGATATGCTAGTTTTGGAACCATGCTGTTTGAGTTCTCCTCGTCCTTGGTTGGCTAACTTTGTATCTAATGCGCCCCTCCAAGATTGACTTAACCCTGATACTTCTACGCTAGTGTTTTTTGGATTGGTTATAGACTCTTTTTGGCATGATACTACATAAGTACTCCCTCTTAAAGAAATATAAGAGCATTTAGATCACTACTTCAGTGAACTAAACGCTCTAGTGATCTAAATGCTCTTATATTTCTTTACAGAGGGAGTAATGACAAACAAAAGCATGTTTGTATGTAGTTTAATCATTTTTTTGTTTTAAGGTAATCATGTCTTATGTAGTATCCTTTGAGCAAACATAGTTGTTGGAACTTTGCAACTTCACATGAAAATGAACAAATATTTATCATGACAATCTCTAGAACAGAAAGGGGTGAACCTGATCAGTTAAAGAAGTATTTTCAATCAATTATTTTTGTCATGTCCAGTCTGCCGTAATCCCCCAGGTGTTTGATGATCTGATCATACTATGCTATTTTGCACTCTTCAATGAATCATGGAAATGACACCTGTAGAGTTAGAGCAGGTTGTGAAAAGGGACTTCAAGGTAGTTAGCCTTAATGAAAGATGAGCCATAAGTGCATAACACAAAAGGGAGAACACAAAATAGTGATGCCTTGAAATGAGTATTTTTTGTGCCAGTTATGAACTCCTTTTGGCATGATACTACATAAGCAATGAAAAACAAAAGCATGTTTGTAAGTACTCCCTCCGTAAACTAATATAAGAGCGTTTAGAATACTAAAGTAGTGATCTAAACGCTCTTATATTAGTTTACAGAGGGAGTACTTTTAATCATTTTTTAAGGCAACAAGGTTGTATGTAGTATCCTTTGAGGTTTGAGCAAACACACTTGTTGGAACTTGGCAACTTCACATGGAAATGAACATATATTTATCATGATCTCTATGACAGAATGGGGGTGAACCTATCAGTTAAAAGTAGTATCCTAATCAAATTTTGCCTGTTATGTTAAGTCTGCCGGAATCCCAGGTGTTTGATGATCTGACAGTTGACAATGTTATTTTGCACTTCTCAATAGTACCATGGAAAGTAATGATACCTGTAGAGTTAGAGCAGGTTGTGAAATGGAACTTTTAAGGTATGTAGCCTTAATAAAAAATGAGCCATAGGCGCATAACACAAAAGGAAGAACACAAAAATAGTAATATCTGTAGCTGAAGGATCTAAGGTATACTTGGATAAGTGATAAATTGTGAGTTGTGACCAATTCTGGTCTTGCAGAAATAGTGACCAATTCTGGTCTTGCAGAAATAGTGATAGTAATATCTGTTTTCTCATAATCATAAAACTTGCTTGCCTTGCATGTACAAATTTGGAGATCTAAATGTGCAATTTCCAAGTTCAATAGCCTATGTGATAACTCATGCAAACTTTGTGGACATATAGTAGACTGTACTCCATTGATTATCTTGTGCTATATTGGCAGTCTAGCACTTGTATACCTACTACTATTGATATCACAATTACCTCAGCCTGTAGACCTTTGTCCTAGTAGATAAATAATAGTCATTAACTGAAGCATATTCCAAGGCCCCAAGGGATGTTTGCTACAACATAAATAGTAAATTGAATTTGTGAAAACACGGTCTACAATGTTCTGCCGTACAACTGTTGTGCATCTTGACCATGAACATTGAATTTGCTAAAGTCGTTTGCTGTCTTTGGCTGGCATTCTGGATCACTATTAACCTCAAAACACACATGATAATTAAGGGAATGTCGATGAAAACTCCTGAGAAAACAGGACCCTACCACCAAGGGGTCCTTATGATAATACATGGCATTCCTGGGAGATATAGATTCTTGCATGCTAATTAAATTTGGAAATGGCATTTTGTAATTAATGGCAACAAAATATATCCTCTATGCAAGTGCTGCTCTTTCCTTGAACCATTTCTCCTTTTTTAGCTGTCCATGATGTAGCTTTGTGTGCAGTAGTTTACTGTTGAACTTACTATCCTTGATGTTCTTATACACTGCTGTTTGTCCCTCTTTCAGCCGGTTTCTGCAATGCAGAGGCCCATTTGCTCAGAGAAGGCACCCCTTGGTTGATGATGCAGTAGTTTCTGGGATTCAGAGATGCATAGACAACGGTACTCAGTTCCGTGGTGATTTGTTGAATTTCAGAAAAGATGGCTTTCCATTGATGAACAGGTTGCATCTGACCCCTATATATGGAGACGATGATATCATCACCCATTATATGGGCATTCAGTTCTTCACCAATGCTAATGTTGATTTGGGACCAGTACCTGGCTCAGTTACAAGGGAACCTGTGAGATCTACACGGTTTGCTCCGGATAACTTTTTCCGGCCCATAACCACCGGACTAGAGCAGGACAACTTCTGTCGGGAGTATTCCAGTCTCTTCCAGCTAACTGATGAAGTACTTTGCCAGAGTATTTTGTCAAGGTTGTCTCCAAGAGATGTCGCATCTGTGAGCTCTGTATGTCGACGGTTGTATGACTTAACAAAAAATGAAGATCTTTGGAGAATGGTTTGTCGTAATGCATGGGGTAGTGAGACTACTCGAGCTCTTGAGACTGTGCCTGCTGCGAAAAGATTGGGCTGGGGTCGGCTGGCCAGAGAACTAACCACCCTGGAAGCTGTTGCCTGGAGGAAATTGACAGTTGGAGGTGCAGTGGAGCCATCTCGATGCAACTTCAGTGCTTGTGCTGTAGGGAATCGTGTCGTTCTCTTTGGCGGGGAAGGTGTTAACATGCAACCGATGAATGACACGTTTGTGTTGGATTTGAATGCTAGCAATCCGGAGTGGAGACATGTCAATGTGAGCTCAGCTCCTCCAGGCCGCTGGGGCCATACACTATCGTGCCTAAATGGATCTTGGTTAGTTGTGTTTGGGGGATGTGGAAGGCAGGGCCTTCTTAATGATGTATTCATGTTAGATTTGGATGCAAAACACCCAACTTGGCGGGAGATCCCTGGTGTTGCACCACCGGTTCCGCGTTCATGGCACAGCTCCTGCACTTTGGATGGGACGAAGTTGGTGGTGTCTGGTGGTTGTGCAGACTCGGGTGTACTACTCAGTGATACGTTTCTTCTTGATGTAAGCATGGACAGACCTGTATGGAGGGAAGTACCTGCATCTTGGACACCACCTTCTAGATTGGGCCACTCAATGTCTGTGTATGATGGTAGGAAAATTCTGATGTTTGGCGGTCTTGCTAAGAGTGGTCCTCTCCGACTACGATCCAGTGATGTGTTCACAATGGAGTTAAGCGAAGAAGAGCCCTGCTGGCGGTGCCTCACTGGGAGTGGAATGCCCGGGGCGGGAAATCCGGCTGGAGCTGGTCCACCTCCTCGTCTTGATCATGTTGCTGTGAGTTTGCCAGGGGGAAGAGTGTTGATATTTGGTGGATCAGTGGCAGGCCTCCACTCGGCGTCACAGCTGTATCTCTTGGATCCGACTGAAGAGAAACCTACCTGGAGGATACTTAATGTTCCCGGGCGACCTCCACGGTTTGCGTGGGGCCACAGTACCTGTGTCGTTGGAGGTACAAAAGCGATAGTGCTTGGAGGACAAACTGGAGAAGAGTGGATGCTGACCGAAGTACATGAGCTCTCTCTGGCTAGTAGTAACTCTGTTTGAAGTCTGAAGGTCTTTCGACCAAGCTTCCATGAAAACAAATGGGACCTTTCATGTGGCGTTAAGCATGGTTGTCTTCACCACCGGGCTGGAGCACTGAATGTTTGGCGCTCTGAATGGATGTATTTTCTTGGAAGTGAGATATGTGTGGGTCTCAAGTAAAGATTAAACCTCTTAAACCGGGGTTGCTCGCTTTATATGTAGCTAATGGGTAGTGATCTGTTTTTCTTGTTTGTTTGGTCTTCATATCAGATGAGTATAATTCATAAGCTACTCTCATGGAATGAGTATCAGTTTTATGTATTCTCAGACTATTCTGACATCCATTCTGTTAGGATAAAAAAAGGACACTCTGTACAGATGAACCCTCTCTTGCATTCTGTGAAACTGTGATAGTTATGAGATGTATGGATGGTCTTGGATCAATCCTCTTTTTTTGTTAGACATGTAACAGGCTGTAGCAAGTTTTCCTCTCAGGTAAGCTTATTAGTTCTGTGTGTGTGAACTTTTCTTTCCTCTTTTTTCTCTCTTGTGGACGAATAATGTACAGTTCTTTTTGTGTGTAACAATGCTGAACTGTCATGTTGAAACATTTCTGTATGAAAATTCCAAGATTTCAGCACTTCTGTATTGATAGCACAGTAACAGAGAGGGAGGAGCATCCTAAATTACAATTCCATTGCAGCAGCAAGCTTTGTACACATTTCAAGCATGCTTACAAGGTGTTTACTGACAGTAAATTCGTCATCCATACAATGCAAAACAAATCATCTTTGCACCCTCGAGGACCAAAAATGCACTCCGAACCGATGATGGTGGTGCGCATCCTACGCAGGGACGTCGGCGGTGCGAGTGAACCACGGGCACTGGAGCGCCATGGCCGCGGGCAGACGCTCGCCGGGGTCGCACCTGAGGAGCCCGTCTAAAACCTCGAACCCCTCGCGGGACAGCCGCTCCTCCGGGAACAACTCTCGCAGCCGGCTGTCGCCTCGGCGTGTCGGCGGCAACTGCTCCACGGCGGCGAACGGCGTGGACGGGCATTCCACACACGCGTCGCCGAGCACGCGGAAGATTCTGAAGAGCTGGTCGACCGCGTTTTGTCCCGGGAACAGTGGTTCGCCGGCGAGCAGCTCCGCCATGACGCAGCCGAGCGACCAGGCGTCCACGAGCTCGTCGTAGTCCGGCCTCCCCAGGAGCATCTCCGGAGCCATGTACCAGCGCGTGCCGGCCCGGCCGCGCGGCGGCGGCGCGCTCGCCATCGACACGGCCAGCCCGAGGACGCATATCTTCACCGCGCCCTCGCCGCCGACGAGGACGTTCCCGGGCTTGATGTCCCGGTGGACTATGCCGCGCTCGTGCATCCTCCCGACGCCGCTGAGCAGCTGCCGCATGATGCGGCGCGTCTCGTCCTCCGTGAACGGCCGGCGGCGAGCGCGCAGGACGTGGGCGAGGCTCGGGCCGACGTGCTCCAGGACGAGGCTGCACTGCCCGGTGAGCGGGTCCCGCGCGATGCCGTGCAAGGCGACGACGGAGGGGTGGCCGCGGCACGCCGCGAGGTAGCACGCCTCGCGCAGCAGGTCGCGGTGGAGCGCGTGTGCACGGTGGCGCCTCCTCTTGCCGCCGCCGTCGTCGGGCGAGCGGATGAGGTACTTGAGGGCGACGTCCGCGCCGGTGGCTCGGTGACGCGCCTTGACGACGATGCCGAAGCCGCCCGCCCCGAGCACGCGAGTCAGCTCGTAGTCCTCGGTGCTCCCGATGCGCCGTCTCTTGCGGGAGCCCGCGGCGTGGTCATCGATCATGGCGCCAATGGCGGCTTCAGCTGCGGCAGCTCGCGACATGGTGGCCATGGATGTGGGTGCTATTTGCTGGTGCGTGTTGGAATATGTAGACTGTAGTTACGTACGGGAGGTGCGGCACATGCAAACCGATTGCCGGTCGACGATGTTTTCGTGGCGCGCGCGCAACGCTCAACGCTCTTCCGACTGCTGCTCTGATCGCCTCCGACGAATGGCACTCGGTTTGCTCACCGCCTCACCGGAAGATCTATATAAGCTTGACGGGGGATCTCGTTGTACGCGATCGCTTTCTTTCTCCCCCACTTCTCCAATCTCCATCCAAAGATCGATCACAGCTCGCCAAAAATCCGCTGCCATGGCCGCGCAGATGAGCCCGCTCCGCCGATGGAAGCGCTTCTTCGGCGCCTTCGACTCCGTCGATGCCGCCATCGAGGCCGCCGACCCTGACATGTGCCGCGACGAGCTCCGGCGCGCCAGGGGCGACATCTTTGAAGGGCTCTGCAACACCGCGGACGACGGCAAGGCGGAGAAGCTCTGCGGGGTTCTCGACAGCTTGATGGCAGAGTCCCTCGAGACGCTGCGGTTGACTCCGGTGACGCCAAAGGTGCTCGCCACCACGGACCTCGCCAAGGCCGTCCGTGCGCTGCGGAAGCACGAGTCCGAGCGGGTCCGCGTCCTCGCCAGGAGCATCGTCAGCGCGTGGAGGGCGTCCGCCCTGGACGGCCTCGCCGGAGAGGCCATGCACCAGCCGGGCAACTTCAACGCGCCTCAGCCCAAGGAGACCGTCGAGCAGCAGCGTGTCTGCGCAACGACGACGGAGCGGCCTTCCTCCATCGAGATCGTCGGTCATGATCAGCAGCATGCCTCGGCCGATCTTGACTCGAAGAAAAAGAAGACGGTGGAGATCAGCAACAAGGCGTCCGATCTCGTCGGCGGCATCAACATGGCGAAGCACAAGAAGGCCACCGTCGGTCAGTATGTCATTGTCTCAACCGATCCAGACGTGAAGGCAATGGAGGCCGCAAAGCGCAAACTCCATGAAAGGTACCAGCAAGCATCGGACGCGAAGCGGCAGCGCAGGGTGCTGGTCGTGGAGTCGCCGGAGATGCTCAGGCAGAGGCAGCGAAAGATGCACCCCATCCTGAGGGAGAGGAGCCTGGCGAGGTGCGCGAGCTCCATGGTCAAGAAGACGTTCTCGGTCACGAGGCAGATTTCCTTGGGCAGTTGATCCATCACAACTGACTGCAATCTGTAAGCGTGTGATGGAAGGGAGCTGATGGTCTTACAGAATCTGCTGAAATCTGCAGAATACAAACTTTGAGAAGAGCGATTGGTGAAGATGTATTTGAAAGATGTCCAGCAACCAATTGATACCTAGATCATCAATAAAGCTCTCTCCTTTTGCAATTTGATTGGGTTCTTGTGTATGTTGTATTCCAACTTTCCAACTTATTTGCAATTTGAATTCTCAAGAAAATATTCAGAAGTTCGCTATGCTTGGACTTCAAATGATTTGAACTTACAAAATACGTAGTATATGTGCAGCAAACCATGGTATATAGGGCTGCAAGAAAAGCTCGAGGCTCGTGAGCCGCTTGAGACCGACTCATATTTTGGCTTGACTCGAAATCGACTTGAAAAAAAATGAGCAGAGTATGAGTACTTTATGTAGCTCGATCGATAACCGAGCTGATCTTGAGCCAGCATTGGCTCGCTCGGTTTAGCTCGATAGCTCGATATCATATAACTATATTAAATAATCTTCATGCCTATTACAAAGAAATGGATAGTTTATTACCATACGTCGTGTACGATTTATTTCTCCATTTTACCTACTAGCAAACATGAAAGCTTAATTTAGAGCAGATAAAATTTAGCATGAACATGGTACGTGATCAGCCATATGTTAAATGCTTGTTATTTTTGTCAAAGTTTGAGAGTAGATGCACCTTTGTTTTATTCTCTTGCTAGTTCATCCATGATCTCTTGTTATTAGATACTACTCTTCATTTGAGAAAAAGTCAAAATTTATAGTGATTTCTTATGTTGTGGCCTATCTTATTTGAAATTTTGTGTCAATTATTTAGAAAAAACGATCTTATTTAGCTCGAAACTAGCTCGAGATCGTTACAAGCTGAGTACGAGCCACTTTCTACAGCTTGACCTTGGACTTCGCTCAACTTAAGCTCGCTCAAATTTTAATATGAGTTGATCTGAGCTTAGTCCAACCCGCTCGAACTCGACTCGTTTGCAGCCCTAATGGTATACAAGCACGAAAAGATCAGGGGATTTAGGGCTCTAGCTAGGATTCAATTCACCGTTAGAAAATATTCCGCGCGATACTTCACTGTAAAAAATGTTGGAGATGGCTGAGGAGAAGCCTTCGCAGCTTTTGGAACCAAGGTGATGCCTGTGGGTTTCATTACCAGTGCAAATTTGGTAATGAGCAGCAGTTTACTCTATGAAATTGGACAGATTTTCATGCTTGGAGTTGACTGAACCCAACGCTGCAATGCTGGCTTCGCAAGTGTGGCATACTGCAAGTTGTGGTGTTAGTTTTTTCCTCATGTGAAAAAAAAATCACACCTAAATTTGACAGTGTTAGAGGCTGTTCGGAATCCCTCCGCTCTGCAACTCCGCTGCGGAACAGAGCGGCATGCAGTTGTATTTTGGCGAGGGGTTAAAAGGGTGTTCCGCATGCTCGGCTCCGTAGTGAAGGAGCGGAGGGTTGCCGAACACAGCCTTAGCATAATGTTCTGTTGTACCTAGGTTCAGATGGACCTAAGAATCTCACCGTACACATGTATGTCAAATGGAGTATAAACACTCACATTACAAATTTGTGAATGACATGTCTTTTCAAGCTAACAAATTTACAGGAAAGAAATTGGCTCGACGGATGCAGGGGAAAGAAATGAGAGCACAGGAATGTGCCCGCATTGATCAATGTGGAAATGGGGAATTTAGCGTCCTTTTCGTAATAGAAGGATGTTGTCAATAATGATGGCAAAATGGTTAGGCCAAGCATTATCTTTCGTACTACCAAACTTTGAGCGTGAGAGTACAAAATTGCACTTCAGCTCAAATCAAAGTACATACTTGACTCAAAATAGTACAACTCCCAATGTATACTAGTAGGCTACAAATCTCGACTCGAGAAACATAAAGGCCCAAAAAGCACCGCTGCCTGCCTCCGTCGCCTCCAGTTTCGCTTGAGATGGGCGACCCGGGATGCAGTTCATCGCCAGATGTTCGCAACCTTGTGTGATCCATGCACCACTGCCACCACTACCGACGTGTCTCCTTGGCTGGTCATCGAACTTAGGGCATCTCCAACACGGGAATTTCCTATATGACCCTAACTGCGTCAAATTGTCAGGGAAACGCACACATATCGAGCGAGTGGGCCGGCCGTGTGTTTTGCGCGTATGTCTGCGCTGAGGCTGAGGCGGTGTGTCTGCCGTTCCTCCGCGTACTTGTTTGTAGGTTTCGGAACTCTGTGTTTCATTTCTAGAATGAAATGGAGCTGGGGCGTGTTGCCCTTTTCTTCTAAAAAAAGTGGGCCGGCCCATTTTCAGCTGTACGCGAAGCTTTCTCATTCCAGTTTGAGAACCTTCTGTTAGGTTTTTGTCAATTTTTACCGGTTTTGGGAACATTCTAGACGGTTCCTGAACCGAGTTTTTTTTTTTAGATGTTTTCTGATTTTTTTTCTTTTTTGTGTTTTTTGTTCAATTTTATTTCTATCTTACACTTTTCTTTTTTATAAATTCAAAATTTTCACAAAAGGTTCAAATATTAAAAAAAGTGATCCAAATTTGAAAAGAGTTCCCTTCTTTAAAAAATGTTTAGATTTTTTTAAAAAAAATCACGTTTTATAGAAATGATCACAATTACAAAAATTGTTCTCTCTTTTAAAAAAATGTTCAAATCTTTGAAATTTGTCCAAAAATTTACAAAAATGATCAGAATTATAATTTTTTGTTTACTTGTTTTAAAAATTGTTAAGGACTTTGAAATTTGTTAACTTTTCAAAATATGTTCAGGTTTTTCAAAAAAAGGTTGATTTTTTTTTTGGAATGTTAGAAAACTTCACCATTTACAAATTTTGTTCTTTTTTTAAAAATGTGTACAGTTTATAAAAATTTGTTTTAAAATTTTTTAAGGACTTCGAAATTTGTTAACTTTTCAAAATATGTTCAGATTTTCAAAAAAAGTTGCTTTTTTTTGGAATTTTAGAAAACTTCACCGTTTACAAATTTTGTTCTTGTTTTTTTTTATGTTTACAGTTTATAAAAAAATATTTGAAATTTAAATTTGTTATTGTTAAACTATTTTGTAGTTTCAAATTTTGTTCACACATTTCAAAAAGATGTTCTTTGTCCAAAATGTGTTCAAATAAGTCAAAAATCTGTACGCCACAGTACATGGTATAGTAAATAGCGTGCTACAATAAATATTCCACTACTCTTCATTAATTTAAACGTTCGCTCTTTTCATTTGTCACCAGGGAGTGGCGGACCTAGAAATAAAATGGAGGGTGTTCACACTTTAAAAAAAATTTGAGGTCTATTTTCATTGGCTTGGATGGGCCTCAAATATCAGAAAATCAGAAAATTGAGGTCTATTTTCATTCCCTTCCCTTCCCTTCCAGCACAACCCGTAAACGCCTGGATCGGGCTGTTCGGACACACTTTGCCATCGAACGCGGATCTGTATTTGTTCGCGTACACGTCCGAGTGTCCGTTTTCTCGCAAACCAGACGCAAACTAGAGGGGGCTTTGCGGGAGTCTAGACAACTGCCACCACGTAGGACGCCAACATCTCCGGCACACCTAAAACCGAGGCGGAGCCTGACGGTGCAGATTTTCGTTAGTATCCTCAGTAGGATACCTAGTGTGGTTGCAAGTCACACATTGGAGGTCGCACGGGGAATTTACCCACGTTCGGGCCTCCATTGTGGAGTAAATATTTTGTACGGTGGTTGAATAACTAGTTGTAACATCCCAAATAGATTTACTTAAAACATGTTTGTGTTTCTTGAATTTAACTAATTTGACTAGGATTTGAAGATTTTAATTGAATATTTAAATTGACAAGGAATAAGAGCACTTCCCAAATATTCGTTTTGGATTTTAATTTGGATCATTAAAATATTCAAAGCAAAAATTGGACAAAAACTTACTATTATTTGCTTATTTAAATTAATAGGTTGGAAATACTTTGAATGTTATTTAGTTATTTATTTGGAGTTCAAAAACATTCTGGAAATAATTTAGAGTCCTAAATTAAATTTACGGAAATATGTATAATGCCAAAGTAGGGTCCATAAAATTATTATATGTATTTCAGTTAATATTTGGGCTGAAAATACTTTTCCCAAGCTCCAAATATTATATATTTGATATCTCTGAATTTTTATAATTATCCAAATTGAATTGGATTGATTCAAAAATCAAATTCAATTTCAAAATAGGAAAATAAAATTGTCATGGCCTCGGTTCTCTTATCCAGTGGACCCATGCCTCAATAGTTTCAAAGATCATCTCTGAGGACCTTGTATTTTGATCATAGTTCTTCAACACTAAGATTGACATGGCCCATTATGAAGTGCATGGTTCCAATCCCCTTTGCTGCCAAACCTTAGCACGAAGATATTGTCGCCTATGTCCTAGAACTTTGCATCCCGGGGCAATGCCCCAAGCCCTTGCATAGCCCTTTCGAGGGCACAAATGTTATGAGGGCGCGGCGAGAACATGTAACCCACCGCTGTCCATTTCTAGGATTTAGGGTGACCCTTCTTTGGATCCTCGAAGATCAGCCCACTTGTCTCATTTTCAATCAAAACCGGACCCAGAAGTCGAGCCAATAGACTAATTGATTCGTCTGGTTGTTTTGCCTAGGAGCATCTCTAATCGATCCCTTATAATTCGCTAGAGGAGGGTAAATTCACCTTTTCACCTCTAAACAGCACCTAGTTGAACCCTTTAAACCGTTAGTGGAGGATATTTACTCTGTGCAGACCGCCCACCCGTGGAGTAAAAATTCTCCACACCACACTTCCCCTCCTCTTACATTCCGCTGCCGCACAAGCCCTGCTGGCGCGCCCCCATCCACTATGCCGCCGCCAAAATGGCGGGTCCAGTCGCCGCCGATCCGCAGCGCGGCTCAACACTGCCACGAGCCGTCCCGAGCCCGTGGTCGTGACGACACTTCCTCCTCCCACGACGGTGCTTCCTGCTTTCCCGACCTCCCAGCGTCATCACCGCCACATGGGAAATACCTCGACATGCGACATTCACGATGGGGGATTGGTTCGTGGAGATCACCAACCGTGAAACACATGAGAATATTTATATTTTATTTTTCCACTCAATGGTGCAGGAGGCGCGGGAATACGACATAATTCGGTGCGCCTTCAAGGCGCCAACGTCCAACGCAACTTCCCTGATGACCTGCCGCAGTTGGCGCCCGTCAACCCCTTGGTGGCCACCGCACTGGAGATGCTGGAAGACTTGGAGGCCTGTGAGCGCCTCGAGGCATAGCAAGCGAGCGAGGCATACATGGCGGAGCTCCACCGCCTATACCTGGAGCATGCCGAGGAGGTGCGCCAGTTGTACGAGATGTACAAGACGGAGGCCATCGACCTTTGCTCCAGCGACGACTCCGGCTCCGATGGTGGCGGAGCAGGGCAGGGTGGTAGCGGCGGTAGAGCGAGCGAGGAGGCCATGACCGAATCAGACTGGGAGAGGTTGATGAACGAGAGTGATAGCGAGTAGTTTTTTTAGTTTTTATGCAATCTAATTTAAATTTTGTTTAAGTTATGTAAAATAGTTTATGCAACTGGTTGAATCGTGTTCGAATCAAGTTTGATGAAGTTATTTGGATGAAATTTGCACTGAATTTGTGTTCTTTTTTTTTTATGAGTTAAGTTTGGGAATTCGGTTAGAAACGACATTGTTTTAGAGGAGCAGATGTACTTCTCTAAAGGATACTCTGTCATTTGCTCTTCTGAATTATAGGGGGTCGATAGAGATGCTCTCACCTGGCGCACGATTGGTCCCTTGTTGCCATCTCTCTTTCCTGCCTCCTAGTCGGGGTTGCCATACTCCACACCTCATACGAGCACATAATAGATATATATGCATCTCCGATGCCGAGGTGGAAATTTTGTGTACTTGTACCATATAGATATATGCCTCCTAAAATTGTACATGCGCAAGAATTTATAAAAGCTTCTATCAGAAGAAAAAAAACTATAGTTCTCTCTGTAGGATTCTTATATAGCCTAAGTGAAGCATATGACCACTAAAAATATCCTCTTGTAAGAAGCCAGATAGCTAGCACATGGCCTGCAAAATATTCCATAAAGATAAACTCCAGGAGCAGTAAACATTGCACGTACTACGAAGGTTCGGTTTGCTTATTTTACAGAAGTAGAAAACAAACGTCCTCTTTAAGCCCTGTATTTTGAGCATCTGCATGTTGTGGAGGCGTGTAATTTGTTTTATGTTTCACAACCAGAATGGGTTTTTTCTCTCTTAGCCCCTGCTTGGAATGGGTGTAAGTGTTTACACTTGTATTTATTTTACAAGTGTAAATTACTAGTCAACACTTGATTCTTGCCTAGAATCAAAACGACGGGACGAGCTCTATATTGTAAACCGGCCAGAAACGAGGAGAAACGCTAATCAAAACGCGGGCTTAGGGGTGGTGATCCAGCAAGAGAGCTGGATATAGCTGATGCGGTGAATCACAATGCTGGATTTAGGTATCAGATAATAAATCTCACATATTAATTTGTCCAAGCATCAATAGCATTCCTCTCCGGAAATTCTTCAGCTATATATGTACAGAGCTGGTATACCACGTATGTCCACACACATAATTACAGAGGTGAAGCATATCTATATGTACAGAGCTGGTATACCTTTCTACAATATGTACACTACGTTGACCACGTATGTCCACACACATATTTACACGGAAAATAAAGGAGGAGTCTAGGGAATTAACGAGGAATTACTAAGGCATCAACCTGTAGATATATGTCGCTGGTAAACCGAAATGACGAACGGATGATCAGAGGCTAAAACCAGAGCCTCAGCTCCAAGTCCACCTCGTCGTTGCTCTTGCCCCCGGGACCTGCCTTCTGCGACCCACCGCCACCGGCGCGGCCACTGTCGACTTGAGCGCCTGCAGCCGGCGGCTCCTCGGCCTCGCGGCGGTGGTGGACGTTCATGTGCCCTCCGAGCGCCTGGGCGGTGGTGAAGCCCCTCTTGCAGATGCGGCACAGGTGAGACTCCCGAGCCCGCCTCGCAGCGCTGTCCTCCGGGGAGCCCACCTTGCCGACGCCACCTCCCTCCATTGAACTCCAACCTAGCTAGCCGGAAGCTGATTGTGTGTGAGTAGCAAGTGTGGTGGATGGGACTTGTTGTGGTTGGATACTTGGATGGATCTTAGGAACGCAACAATGGCGGTATATATAGCCGTAGAGGGTGTGTGGTGTATGTACTGCTGGGGGAGAGTGCATGCTGGTTGCTAGCTTCAGGGAGCGGAAGACTGCCCAGGCCGGCGGCCATTGCCGGCCTAGTTGGCAAATATAGCGTGGCGGTGAGGTGTGCCGGTGCTGATGGGCTGTGAGAGGCTGGTGTATATATATAGCTCTACCGGCCACCTGGATTTGATCATGGCGTACACTGCGTACGTACATGCATTGCTTCCCTGCATCCAATTCCTTCTCCAAGTAAAATCCTTTGTTCGACGCAAAAGAAAAGCAAAATCCTTTGAATACGTGACGAGGCACGCATGGACGCAATTTTATTTGTTATTTATTTGTCTTGTGATTCATGAATGAATGAATAAACAAAAAAAGAATAAACTATTATTTGTGCAAGAAAATTAATGAACTAATCGCATGAACACGCACCGCTAACCTATCGCGTCGATCAACATGAGTAACGGAATTCTACGACTTACGACATTGTCTGCCGCACGCAAGGATGAAATGTGTTCTTTTGTTCTGGTTAATAATGTTTTCGCTGCATTGTTAAGAATTATATTTCTGCATGGAGATGAGATTAAGAATTATATTTCCGCATGGATATGAGATTCAGAAAATGTATCTTCCACTAAAGAAAGTGTTTATAGAGGATGGTAGAAGCACACAAGACTTTAACCCACCAGATTTACATATTAAGGGCATGCTCGGTAGTTGGCTAGCTTTCAGGTCCGCTAAATCTGCGCTGAACGCTTTTGCTCCAGGAAGCTAGCTTCCTAGATCCGAGAAGGATCTACATACAAAAAACGGAAGGCGTTTCTGACGACTCCAGAAAAAGCGAAATCGGGAATTAGACTAAACTACAAAGGAATGCCACCGCCAAGTGACTCGATGGGTCACGTACTCGTTTGCTCAGGCGGGTTGGCCTGCTTTTTTTTTAGAATGCAGGTTGGCCTGCTGGACCGTGCGAAAAGCTGGATCGACCAAGCCGAACAATTTTCCGTTGATGACAATCCGTGGAACAAGTTGGCATCGGGAAATAGAAACAAGATTTGCAGATTCAATGAAGCTGGAGGACATCCGAACATGCCCTGAGATACGTATAGACAAAATAAAGTGATATCCAAAGGTTCACAACCCAAATAGATCAGTGGTCATGTGGACACAGGAAAAAGTAATTAAAAATACATCCAAGTCAATGCGGATGTCATTGTCTTGTTCCTTCTACATCTACCGGCACCGTGCTATGGGTAGAACTCGGTGCCACCTATGGCATCTGGATCACCATTAGAGCCAGGATAACACTCTTGTAGCGGTCGGGAAGTCACCGATACAAACCAGAAGACACCGACGGTCGCGGTCTGTTAGGAAATCGACACCCCCAAGAAGAAAATTCCATAGGGATCCTATATAACGGCCCAAGTCCATCCAAGTGGAATCGGGAAACACAAACCTCACACGCCCCCTAACAAGGCTGAGGATGGCAACCTTCGCCAATCGGAGCTGCGGTTCGAGGAGTAAGGTGCCTTGTTTGCTGCTCCACAAGAAAACGCCTCCAAGCAAAACCTGCTGAAGGAAAATCCAGATTAGGGGATAGACCACCCCCACCACACCCCACCTCCCCCCTCCCCCCCCCCCCCCCCGCGCCGCCTCCTCGCAGTGATGCCAGTAAGCACCACTGGAACGAGGGTGAGGGCAAAATGACATATGGACCGCGGGAGGCCAAAATCTAAACTTAATCCTAACCCTACCACCATCGAACTGAAACAGCGGGGTGCTTGTCCTCCTCCCCCTAGCGCCGAAGCGGTGAGTGGTGGGAGAGTTGGGGAGAGGGTACATCGGAATTGCCGCCCTTTCTCGTAGGGTATCATAGGAGCCGTTGTTTGGCCAAGCAGCCTGGGTTCATCTGCCAAGAATGAACATAGCATGCAAGACATACATATTATCGTAACAATTTAATGGCGCAACATAGAACACTAAGCTCAATGAAATTCCATGAAAAATACGATAGAGAAACAAGAAACCAACCAAGTGTATGGCCAACAAATAGACAACATAAACAAAATGACATAGCAAGGTGTAACATCCCTGTGTAATAAGCACTGTGACATAATGATAATCATGCCAAGTCATATCCATTTGCAATGTTAGATTCCAGTGGTTAAACACTTCATTTCAAATTCCCTCTCTGAAATAAATTCAAATTCAAAGTAAAAATAAAAGTTGTTCCAAAGTGAAAACTAAAATGTTCATTAAATAGAAAATATTCCAAAACAATTAGGTGTTAAGGAATACAACATCACTCATGAACAAGGATGGGCATTATCAATTACAACAGCACCATTTCAGCATTTTTAAATGCTATTCCATTTTTGGAAAAATTCAAAAGAGTTCCAAAGATTCCCAAACTTTTTGTGGCACTGCCTAAAAACATCAGGGAATTAGTGGGACACTTCCCATATTTTTCCTAAGCTAATAAGATGCCCAAACAATTTTTTTCCCCTCTCTGTAAAATAATAATAAAAAAAAAGAAACAGAAACAGAAATGAGATAAAAGAAAGAAAGGGGAGAAGGCCACTTACCTGTTCCCTGGGCCGTGCAGCAGTGGCCGGCCCCGCCCACCTCCACCAACTCTCCCCTCCGTGTCGTCATCTCCATGGACGACGGCGCTCCGTCAACCGCAGCGCGCCACCGCGACGGGGAGCAGGAGCGCGAGGGGATAAGGCCGCGCCGAGCCGTTCCCCTGGCCACATCTCCCTCGCTCCCACTCACATCGCCCCTCTTCCCCTCTCCACCTCTCCCTCTCCGTCGATCTGGAGAGGGGCCGACGCGTTTGACGCCGTCGCGGCAGCGCCACCGCGGCCACCGTCCTCACCGCGCCTGCAGCTCGTGTCGACGGGCTCCGTCGGTCCTCGCCTCGTTGTCCGGTGCCTCGACTGGAGCCGGGGAGCAGCGTGGCAACCGCCCCGACTCGTCTTCTTTTTTCGGCTCGTCGTCGTCAGTTTCTTCAACGCCGACGACCGCGGCCTTCCCCTGCGCTACTAAGCACCTCAAGGGCCTCCGTGTGCCGCGCCGTAAGCCTCCGCACCCCCTCCTTCCTCTGGTTCCTCCTCGAGCCCCGTAGCTAACTCGCGGTGCCGCCGTCGCCATTACCGAGCTCTGCTCCGCTGTGGAGCTCGTCGCAGCCGATGTGCTTGACCTTTGGCCGAACCAAGGGCACGGGCGTGTTCCTAGAGGACACCCGCTTCGTCCTAGCTAGCTGGCGCGCTCGAAAACCGCCCGCAACCGTTTTCCCCTCTCTGACCCGAAACTCGCCGCCGCCATGGCTCCTTGCTGGCGTGCCCAACGGCCGTCTCCGGTCATTCTGAGGCCATGGGTCGACGCGGAAGGGAGAGCCCATTCGATTGCGACTAAAACCGCGCAAAAAGACCTACCGTAGCAAGAATCCGACGCTCGACGGAGATGCGCCGTCGCGGACGGCCTCGCCGGAGCCACTCCGACGGCTCTGCCAGCGTGGCGCCGCGTGGGGTCCACCCCAGGTCGCTGGCAAGTGGGTCCCCTGCGCCTGTTTGACCACGTTGACCTGGGTCAACGTGGTTACTGTTCATCCCTGCAGCTGACGTGTGGGCCCGCCTCGTTTAATTGTCTAATTAATCATTTTGCTAATTAAGTTTAATTAATTAAATAATTAGTGACACTGACAGAAGGGCCCCACCTTGTTAAATAACACTGTTAGTTAGTTTAATACTCTGTTAAAACTAACAGAGGCTGATGGACCCACATGTCAGGTTTGACCCTGATTAGCCGCAGTTGACCTGCTGACGTGTTCGAATAATAAAAGAAAGAAAGAAAGGGGAGAAGGCCACTTACCTGTTCCCTGGGCCGTGCAGCAGTGGCCGGCCCCGCCCACCTCCACCAACTCTCCCCTCCGTGTCGTCATCTCCATGGACGACGGCGCTCCGTCAACCGCAGCGCGCCACCGCGACGGGGAGCAGGAGCGCGAGGGGATAAGGCCGCGCCGAGCCGTTCCCCTGGCCACATCTCCCTCGCTCCCACTCACATCGCCCCTCTTCCCCTCTCCACCTCTCCCTCTCCGTCTATCTGGAGAGGGGCCGACGCGTTTGACGCCGTCGCGGCAGCGCCACCGCGGCCACCGTCCTCACCGCGCCTGCAGCTCGTGTCGACGGGCTCCGTCGGTCCTCGCCTCGTTGTCCGGTGCCTCGACTGGAGCCGGGGAGCAGCGTGGCAACCGCCCCGACTCGTCTTCTTTTTTCGGCTCGCCGTCGTCAGTTTCTTCAACGCCGACGACCGCGGCCTTCCCCTGCGCTACTAAGCACCTCAAGGGCCTTCGTGTGCCGTGCCGTAAGCCTCCGCACCCCCTCCTTCCTCTGGTTCCTCCTCGAGCCCCGTAGCTAACTCGCGGTGCCGCCGTCGCCATTACCGAGCTCTGCTCCGCTGTGGAGCTCGTCGCAGCCGATGTGCTTGACCTTTGGCCGAACCAAGGGCACGGGCGTGTTCCTAGAGGACACCCGCTTCGTCCTAGCTAGCTGGCGCGCTCGAAAACCGCCCGCAACCGTTTTCCCCTCTCTGACCCGAAACTCGCCGCCGCCATGGCTCCTTGCTGGCGTGCCCAACGGCCGTCTCCGGTCATTCTGAGGCCATGGGTCGACGCGGAAGGGAGAGCCCATTCGATTGCGACTAAAACCGCGCAAAAAGACCTACCGTAGCAAGAATCCGACGCTCGACGGAGATGCGCCGTCGCGGACGGCCTCGCCGGAGCCACTCCGACGGCTCTGCCAGCGTGGCGCCGCGTGGGGTCCACCCCAGGTCGCTGGCAAGTGGGTCCCCTGCGCCTGTTTGACCACGTTGACCTGGGTCAACGTGGTTACTGTTCATCCCTGCAGCTGACGTGTGGGCCCGCCTCGTTTAATTGTCTAATTAATCATTTTGCTAATTAAGTTTAATTAATTAAATAATTAGTGACACTGACAGAAGGGCCCCACCTTGTTAAATAACACTGTTAGTTAGTTTAATACTCTGTTAAAACTAACAGAGGCTGACATGTGGGTCCCACTGGACCCACATGTCAGGTTTGACCCTGATTAGCCGCAGTTGACCTGCTGACGTCATTCCTTAGACATGCTGACGTCATATATCCTTTTCTGTTAAATAGAAATAATTTCAGAAAATATTTAAATCTTTAGAAATTCATAACTTTTAAACCGTAACTTGGATCGAAAAACTTTGTACATGAAACTTGCTTAGAACGACGGGACAAATCCAAGTACGCGGTCCGTTCGTCCGCCACACGTCCCTAACATAGCGAACGTGCAACCGTTCCCCTCTTTTCGTCTGTCCGAAATGCCGGACACCGGGAATACTTTCCCGGATGTTTTTCTCTTTCGCCGGTATTACCTAGCCCTGCGATAGAACACCGCTAGCTCTGCTTGTTGACATGTCATGCACCTGTTGCTTTGTATTTACTGTTCTTCCCCCTCTTCTCTCTCGTTAGATCTCGGTACCGACGTAGCCTCCGAGACCGACGCAGCTCCGGAGATTGGCTACACCACCGACGACCTTGCCTTTGCCGCCGAGCAACCAGGCAAGCCCCCCCCCCTTTTGATCATCATGATATCACCCATTCTAATATCCCCTGCTTGCATTAGATTTTGCTACCGTGTTACCGTTATCCTTTTCTGTTGCATAGCCTGTTTATTGTAACCTGCTGTTGATACCTTACTGTTATCCTAAACCGTTTAGAATAGACTGGGTAGAGACACATCAGAGACCCCCGCTTGTCCTGACTGCCCTGCTGAATTCTCAGAAGACCCGATCAACGGGATCGAAGACCAGACCCCGGCACCGCACCTCACTTCCCCTTCGTTGCTCGACACTACTGGGTTACTATCGAGTGCCGAGGGTGATACCTCGTCAACACTTCTGATGATAACCTTGTAGGTTAGTTGATCGGTCGTGGTAAGCGAGGGTGATACCTCCTACACCACCCCCGATACTGACAAAGCCACGCAACACCCCACGTGTGGACCTCGAGGGTGATGCCTCCTACGTCCATCTAGATGTTACATCAGGTGGGAGTCCAACGAGGGTGATGCCTCGGATTCCCCTTGATATGGTGACCACACGGATGCCTTACATTACTGTTGACACTGATGCTTGAAAAGGCGGGTCGACCCCGAGGGGTACCCGCGAATGATGGATAGTTACCCGTGAGTTATTCTACGAGGCGCGGCCGGGCATTCTTAGCCCTTGCAGCAAGTCCTCGAGACAGGGCGACGGGGTCACATCGATCGTGAGTCTCTGCTCGTTACCGCAAGCCCCTAGTCCTAATGATTTGGATATTTGATCCGAGCAGGCCTCTGGCCTGATAGCACTAACCATCACGTGGGCATAGTATGGGCGTTCTACATCGTAACATCAGCCGAAAGCTCTGTCAGACGTCCAGTTCAGCTTTGTGGCACGGTCGGATCGTACCAGCCTTTCAAGGCGGTGCTGGTATCCACCCTGGACACAACGACCCGGAGGGCGAGGGGCGATGGCCCAAGACCCCCTTGCGCTTAGGAGGTAGACCGGCGGGGACCTCTCTGCTGAGCTGTAGGTAGGGTTGCGGTGTATCGTTTGGCCGAGGCCGGGCATGACCCAGGAAAGTGTGTCCGGCCGGAGTTAATCGAGTGTGATGGGTAAGTTGGTGCACCCCTGCAGGGAAGAACACATCTATCGATAGCCGGTCCTACGGTAAAGGACACTCGGAGTTGTATCCCGATCGATACAGTTAGAACTTGAGATGATACCTGGATATGTGGCTCTGGGATCGCTTTCTCGCAGGGAGTCGAGGAAGGATCTCTGGGCGAGACTGTTACTTGATGCTATTACTACTTTACATTATGCTGATCTGCACTCTTCTAATGCTGCAAGACCGATGAAGATGCTGAAGATGCTAGTCTTCGCTAGGACTAGGTTTTCCTCATCTATTCTGGCATTTCTGCAGCCCAGTCCACATATACAGTCTCCCTTTGATAATGTTGCATATGTAGTGTAGATCCTTGGCTTGCTGAGTACTTCGGATGAGTACTCACGGTTGCTTTACTTTCTTTTTCCCCCATATTCATTTGATGCAACCAGTTGACGGAGCCCCTGAGACAGCTGCCCCGCCGACGAATTCCACTACTTCCCCGAGGGTGGATCCTTCTACAAGTTGGCCGACGTCCAGGAGTAGGAACGGAGGGTCCCAGGCAGGAGGCATGCGCCTTTCGATCGTAGTGTTTTATTTTTGTCCCGCCTTTCTAAAGGCTTCTCTGTTTTCTGTTTTATATCTGTACACAGATATCTAACGCTTCCGCTAATGCTTGTTGTCATCAAGCTTTGTATTCGAGCCCTCGAGGCCCTGGCTTGTAATAAATGCTTGTTTGATTTTATTTATGTTTTAGAATTGTGTTGTGATATCTTCAAGTGAGTCCTAAGGTTTGATCGTGTGCATTTGCATGTATGATTAGTGCACGATTAAGCCGGGGGCGTCACACAAGGCACATTTCTACTTTTAGTATAGTACTAAAAAGGGTCAAACATAAGTGTTCCCTTGAATTGGACACAAATGGGCTTAGGTTCACTCGCACGGAATTCAAATGGATGTGTTCATGATAATCAAAGAAAGGAGTTGGTTACTGGACAAGGCTTGGGCTTTGGTGACCTAGGTTTGAGTCTCATATATATCTCACAATAAAAAAAATTGAGCCAAAAAATTGACACTACTCAATAGCCTCAACATTTTTATGACATATGGGCCAAATTCTATAAGTTGTTCATGAAGTTATGCCCACGACACCATGTGGCTGGCCAGAGCCACTAAAATTGGGAACTACGAAGGAGATTCCCAACCACTTGTGGTTATGCACTTACGTTTAATGCAACTTGTGCAAACCATAATGTTGTCTGAAAATTGTGCTAATATATACTTATTTTGGCATATTGTCAAACAATGCTAATTTTGTGAAAACTGTGTGCACTTTTTTAATCATGATTTTACTCTAATCTTATTTTTATTATTTTTCTTCTTTAGGGCATTACCAATGCCCTTAACCCATTCTACCTTAGAAAATATGTTTGTTTTTGTTCTTTTTCAGTACACTTGTTAAATGTTGTGTGTTGCTATGGGAGAATGCTTGTAAAAAAATCTTACATATGATCAAGTGAATAATGCTTGATTTAGACATACACTTCACATCGCAAATTTATCATACATCAATCACATATTAGCTACTTGATCAAACATTCAATGAACAACAATTTGATACCATAATGATATAATTTCTCCTTCACCTAAAGGTCCACTGGAAGAGGAACCACCGTCTCCTCTATCGTTTTCTTCACCAAATCAATCAGATCTAACATTCCTAGTAAAGATGAATATGCATGAAAATCAAGGTGATTGTACAAATTTATCACTTACTCATGGCTTGCCCCCTTTACCGCCAGACTGCCCCACTAGACATTGAGCTTCACAATTGCCCCAATGATCATCCTCAATGAGTTTGCCATCTTCCTCGGCTATGATTGTGTGAAGTTTCTAAAACGTGCACTTTAAAAATGATAATTAACATGACCATTGATGAAAGGGAACCGTTACAACACGACCATGCTCTAGACTTTGGACGCAACTTCACTTTCTTCCCATGCCATCTCACTAGGTGTCTTCCCCCTTTCTCTCAGCTCCATCACCTCCCCCTCCTTCCTCATCCTCCCTTCTTTATCCTTCCCTCGTCGCATGTCCACCATGCTTGCAGCTCTGTAGCCGCAATCAGTTCCCCACATGTGTGGAACTTGATTACAGAAAAAAATTGGTGGATTGGATGAAAAAACTTAAACATTAATTTTATGTTATATATAACATGGGGACAAGGAAGTAGATTCAATCGACACACATGAAGGTTGCAACTGCACACAATATCTATGCAAATGCCTAATATCAATAAATGTCACCGCTCAAACGCAAACCAAAAACCACAACAACAATCAAGCATCACCATAGAAGGGGAAAACGCCTACACTTCAAGAAATAGATATATGCATCGCAAAAAAATGGTAGAATTTGCCTTTTTCTATTTAAAGTTTGTAGAATTTGCAATTTTTATTACTCATTGATGTGATTAGAATTTTATAGAATATATCACCAAATTAAACGGAAAGGTAGGATTTGATCCATAACAACTGGATCATAACCATAGCCTAGTCTAAGATTCCTAACCGCATGAATCAAATGCATGCCTGTAGACGTGTTGCACACCTAAGTCTCTGCATTTTAAAACTGGACAAAAAAGCCACACCGAGAAAAACCGAGTCTAATTATGTGGTTTTTATGGTTTTTTATTTTCGGTATGGTATGAAATCTAAAAACCATTTATTTCTAGGGCATGCAAACTGCGTACTTAGCTTTATAGAAGGCATAAGGCAAATACAAGAAATGCAGACAAGCTTCCACCGCAGCCCGGTGAGTAGCAAACCTCACTCGACGCACACTCAAAAAACACAACCCCAAAGCGCGTCTCGACCAACGCCGGTCACCTCCAAAGAACAATAACTCCAACTAGACTTTCCTTGTCGACTCACCAACCGAAATTGGAGGCCAAAATGAGTCGGCGAGTAGATGGCGGGGCTCATTTTCAGCCCCAAGAAAGTCGTCATCTTAGACTCACCCGTGATGGCTACATTGCAGCCTTGAAGATCAATCCAGAACAGCGTCAAACACCACATGACGCAACATAGAACCTCCAAGTTGTGCCTCCAAACATGATGCTCCTAACAGAGGGATGACGTTGAGAACGTCGCCACCGCCGGTCCGGATCCTAACCTAGCGCCCGAAGAAAACAATCCAAGTGAGAGAGAGCGAGATACTGATACACCACAACGATGCCTCCGAGGAGAGGAAAAAACACCCATGGGCAGCATCGCCACTAGCATCGACTAAAGAAGGGTAAGACTTTCATCTATGTTGTCGCACAGCTGCATCCATGTCCACCGGAATGGGGCAACACTATCCATGTTTGTCCACTCCGTTGTCGCTGCAGCACCTCCCGAACATCGTCCCACCGCACCAAGCACAACCAGGAGTCAAAGGCTAGAGCAGCCATGCCGCCATCACCTCCACCATGCAGAGTTGACCAGCCGAGCAGCCCAAACACCCGGCGATCGACATTGATCCCTAGTCGACATCTCTCTTTCCTTCTAGTCGGTGTCACCATACTCCACACCTCCTATGAGCACATAATCATGCGCCGAGGAGAGAACACCAATCCAGCCCCCGAGGAGGACCATGCCGTCACAGCCGCCACCGAGGAGAAGAAACCCTAGACCATGGCGTTGTCTGCCGATCGCCTTCACGATCACCTTTGTAGCGAAATGTTCGCTCATGGTAGACCCTCTGTGTTGGTTCACTCGGCATCCTTGTGGTGGCACTAGGAGTGTTTTTTTTATTGTTCCTTCTGTAACTAATTTTTTTATCAGGTTTGTTCTCATTTTGCATGCTTGTACACGTGGGCTATATATGCATCTCTGAGGCAGAGGGGTGGATTATTTTGTGTTTTTGTCATATATATATATATATATATATATATATAGGTAAATTGTCTGGGGCACCTAGGTGCCTGGGCACCTAGGTCCCAATATAGCAAGTCATTTTTTGTAGTGTATGATGTAAAAGCCTTTCCAAATTTTGTTTGCGTGCACTATAACCATCTTTTCAAAAATTTAATATACTACTAGTTTCCTAGTATGATTCCTTTGCAAACAAAAAGGGTATGTATATACCCTATTATTTTTTAAGGTATCGGATATGACAAATAATACGAAATTTTATCCCAAAGGTTTGTATGTATATTAAGAATGTTCTTCTGCATTTTTCTAAATTTTTACTTGTCAAGGTATATAGTATTTTTACAAAATTAAGGTTGGGTCACACTTTTAACGGCTAATATTTCTATACAAATTAAGGTGACCAAGTAATATAAAATGTGATCCTATTTATATTTTTACTTGTACAAATATATGATACCCGCGCATGATTTTTTTTCCTACGTACATATACCCACCCATGATTCTTTTTAGTTTTAGAAATGTATGTTACATATACCCACATACGATCATATGTATTTATTGTATCGGTGTATATACTCATAAATTTCAAGTCGAGATATGTAAATACGATGAGTATCCACATACAAGAAAATATATTGCGTACTCTGAGTATATACATACAAAAAAATCTAATGGGTATATACTAAATACACTACCAGAATCAGCCCCTATGCCGACGGCCAGGCCGTCGGCATAGCCCTGATTCCCGTCGGGACAGGCCTATGCCGACGGGCCGTCGGCAACATATGCGTCGGTGTACCCCCGGAGGCCGTCGGCATAGAAAGGCTGTCGGCATAGATTCAATCCCGACGGTGTCCGTACACCTATGCCGACGGCCTGGGCCGTCGGTAATGTTCCTAGCCTAACGGTGGCTGTCGACGGCGCAGTCAAGTGCTGCCCAACTCGGAGGCGCCACGTGGCATGCCTATGCCGACGACTTCCCCGTCGGCATAGGCATGCCACGTGACGCCTCCGGGTTGCTCCTGGAGCAGGGCTACGCCGACGGCAGGGCCGTCGGCATAGATGAAACTACGCCGACGGCCTTGCCGTCGGCATAGCCCTGCCCCAGGAGCTCCCAGTAGCCGCCACGTTGGGAAGCACTTGACGGCGCCGCCGACAGCCACCGGTAGGCTAGGAACATTGCCGACGGCCTCCGGGTTGGGCAAGGCCGTCGGCATAGATGAAACTACGCCGACGGCAAGGCCGTCGGCATAGTTTGTGTCTGTTTTTTTTTCTATTTCTTTTCAGCTCAATTAAATTCAATTCAATTCAATATATACAACACATATGAAAGATGCAAATAGACAAACTGATCACATATAAGTACCATCCGACACCATCACAACAATATATGCATCATCACACAACATAAGGAGCATTGCAAAGCATAAGCATCTCACAAACAACAATAGCATAACAATAACATAAAGACCACAAGTGTATCATCACCACCAAGACCGCCACAAGTCACCCAAAGGCTTAAGCGCCAGGACATCGAGCACCGCGAAGGTCGTCACCGCCAAGTCTGCCGAAGCCCAGGTCGTCACTGCTAGCGGCAGCGCTACCGCCAAGACCGCCACCGCCACCGCCTCCGTGGATCGGAGTGATCGGGCTCCGTGACTCGGGAGTGGTGCCAAGACCACCACCAACGATAGATCCACCGGTTCCCTGGATGTTGAAAAGACATGTTAAGGGGATATATGTCTGTGTTGAATAAATGATATACTTTGGGTGAATAGATTGGGGATGAACTAACAGGCGAGGGGTCAGAGTTCTGTGCCAGAAACTCCTCAAAGGTAAGCAGCCTTGGTTGTGGTGGAGGAGATGGTGCTGGTTGCAATTGAGGAACCCTGCCGGCCGCCATTTCCTCAAGAGTGTGCTGCATCCTGCGATTGTTCTGCTCATGGAATGCAAAAAGGCTCTCGTGCCACGCCATGGTCTCCTGGCATGTGTACTCCATGTAGGCCTACGGTATGACATGATGGAACTCATAAAACTACTCAATGCGAAAAATAAAGTGAGCAACGAAGATAAGAGGGAAAATACTTACAAATTGCCGCTCCTGAAAGAGGGACTGTGACTGCGCACTGGTCATGGGCGTGCTCGTGCGCTGGCTCAGGCTCGGGTCGGTAGCTCGGAGCTGTGTGTAGGAGATAGAAGGAGTGATCACAGCATCCAGAACCGCCTCCCGACCGTGCTCCTTGGGCCCCATGCCCACCACCACCCTCTCGTCCAGATCCACCACAATGGGGTCAGGTGTGCCAGGATGTAACCTCAGATACCCATCGGAGTAGGCCTTCTTCTTCTGCGCGGTCTTGCCGTAGTACTTGGACTCGCCAGGCTTGGGCTCCTTCCGTGTATGGGCGATCTCCCACGCCTCCATGTGTGAGAGCGGCCGCTTCAGTTTCTCCTCCTGCACCACCAAACAGAGGTTAGTCATACATAAGAAAGTGACGGTAAATAGAAGAAGAAGAATGTTTAATGAGGTTAGTCATACATGAAGTGTCTTGTGGAGAAAGTGGTTTCGGTTTCCCTGAGCATGTACTCCCTCCTTCCCTCGGTTAGCCTTGTTTTTGATGCTCGTAGCCGCCCAGGCTCCATCCTTATCACACCAAAGATCCACCAATGCCGCCCAGGACTCGTCTTTTCCATAACACCAATTTGGACACACCTACATAATGAAAGCATAATGGCATGTCAACACGAAACGGTGAAATGTACCACAGACATCGGAATGAAAAATCTTTTATACTTACCGCCAAGTACTCGTGCCTCTCCAAGGTAATGCCCATCTTCTGCGCTTCTTCCTTGGTCATCTTCACACCAAGAGCGTCGTGATAGTATGTCGAGATGGCCACCCAGCGCACCTCATACTGGAGCTGGCGGGCCTTCTTCCTATGCAATTGTTCAATCACGTCTTTACTTACTTCTTTAACACAGAGCGTGCAGAAGAAATGGCTTAGCTCGGCAAGCACTCGCCAGACATGCTCGGGGACATAGCCTCGAACCATCACCGGCATTATCCGCTCAATCCATACATGGTAGTCATGACTCTTCAGGCCGGCCACTTTGCCCGTTGAAATATTGACTCCCTTACTTATATTCGATGCATAACCATCGGTGAACTTCAAAATGTCTTTCAGCCAGATAAGTACTTCCTTTTTTTCTGGCGTTTTAAGGACAAAGTCAGCATCTGGCTTGAACCAGTTTTTTCGACCGCCTGTGGGAGGCTTCATGTTTAGACGTGGTCTATCACAAATTCTCTGTTGATCGGCTCTAGCTTTAAAGTTATCCTTCGTCTTATCAGGAATGTTGAGGATCGTGCGGAAAAGGGACTCTGCGACATTCTTTTCGGTGTGCATCACATCGATGTTGTAAGGAAGTTTGAGGTCCTTGAAATAGGGAAGCTGTGAGAAGGGGGTAATGTGAGTCCAGTTGTGCGTCTCACCATATCCCTCGAAGCCTTTGGCTTTGGCTTTGCCTTTGCCTTTGCCTTTGACTTTAGGCTTGAGAGCTTTTAGCTGAGCAAGAACATCTGCCCCCGAAAATGTTGGAATCTCGGTTACTTCATGAACAACCCGGCCTTTCGTGAAGTTCTTCTTGTCTTCCCTGTCTGGATGGTCTGGAGGGAGGAACTGTCGATGTAGGTCAAAGGCTACATACTTGCCACCCTTACTCAGCCAAATCATTCGCAGAGCCTGCATGCACACTGGGCATGGCATCTTCCCACTTGTACACCATCCGCAGAATAGAGCATAGCCGGGAAAGTCATGCATGCAATAGTGCAACCAAACTTTCATCAAGAAATTTCTCTGCAGATCCCAGTCGTATGTCAACCTTGGAAAGTACCAAGAATGGTGCAAATCATCCACCAGCGGCTACATAAACACACCCAATTGCTTCCCCGGGTATTCAGGCCCCGGAATGATGAGCGACAAGAACATGGTCTTGCGTTGCATTAGGGCACCGGGAGGGAGATTGAGCGGAATTACAAACACGGGCCAGCAGCTGTATGGATTGGACGACATACCATATGGATTGAACCCATCACCTGATATGGCTATTCTGACATTCCCAGCCTCGGCTGCTTCCTCGGGGTATTCTTCATCGAACGACTTCCATGCTTCGCCTTTCGATGGATGTACGATTTTATTTGGATTGTACCTTATACCTTCCTTGTGCCACTTCATCATTTTGGCAAACTCCTCCGTGATGAAAAGGCGCTGCAGTCTTTCTATGAAATGGAGATACCGAAGAACCTTAGCGGGGATGGCTAGCTGCTTTTTCTCACCATCCTCACCGACCATCTCAAGGTACCGAGACGAACCGCATTCCCTATAGTACTTGTCATCCGCATACTCGTGCCTAAACAACAGGCAATTCTTCGGACAAACATCTATTTTCTCATAATCCATAGAGAGTGCCTTCATGATTTTCTTTGTAGCATACATGCTTTTCGGCAGTTCATGACCCTCAGGGAGGCTGTTAGTCCATACTCCCAGGAATGCTTCGAAGCATTTCTGGCTACAGCCGTACTCAGCCTTGACTGCAGTCAGTTGCGAGATGGCATCCAGCTGAGATATTTTCGCACCCGCATAAAGAGGTTTCTTCGACGAGGCCAAGACCTCCAAGAAGGCCTTTGCGGTTGCCTCCGGCTCCTCCGGTTCATTCTCTGAAGGTGTCGCATTTGCCGTTTCTGCAACAATGACATCATCTAGCATGTCCCTGACCCCGTCATCCTCATAACCATCGATGCGTTGTCGCATCACCTCCTCTCTACCACGGTCCTGCTCGGCTAAGTTTATCAGCGGCATGTCAAAGTTTGGCATATATCCGTGCGTGCGAAGGTGGTCAGTCATGTCCTTCTGATTTCTACGGTGACGTCTGGCACATCTCGCACAGGGGCATGGTGGGATAATTCTCATTGGACTACGGAATATCTCCTTCAAATACACATCGGTTTTCGCGATCCACTCTGATGTTACTCGATTCCGATGGATAAAACCACTGTACATCCACTGATTATCTGCCATCCTCTGCTTTATTGCAAGCCACACAACATAATTAAGGATTCACTTAAATTAATCACATCAAAATTTCATTTTCTACCACGTTGAATCCACCTACATCTCTAATAGGTAAAGATGGGTCCTAATCCCACCCGAGGATGTGTATATTGAGTACGTTCTCCATGCTCTACCCCGTTCCGAGACAAAATTTTGGCAGCACTTCCCCGCTGTTCTCCAGATACACGTCTTGGCAAATAGCCGAGAGAATGTGCTCCGGAGAACAACAGGGAGGCGCCGCCAAAATCCTGTCTCGGAACGGGGTAGAACATGGAGAATGTACCCAATCTACACATTCTCGGGCTGTCCGTGGAAAACGCTGGACAATCCGAAAGAGCTGCGGTGATAAATATGCAATTGAATGCATATTTATCGATGCAACCCTTTTGGACGGGAGACGCCTAGGTTACGCGACTAGACTTGAGAATGAAATCTAGTCACATGAAAAAAGGAGGTGATGGATTTGTAGCTCACCCTCGGCTGTAGAGGAAGTAGTCGAACAGCAGAGGGATGCTCAGGGGGACCAACGCGTCGGACAACGGTCACTCCGATGAAATGCGAAACCACAAAGCCTGGAAATTCCACCGACAGAACAACTTAGATCATCACATCTCAGTCAAGTGTCAAACTTTTGTCTTCTATTCTTTTAGCAAGATCATCATGAGTATCAAATTTTTTTAGCAAGATCATCACATCTTACTAAGTCTCAAAATTTTGTCTTCAGTTATTTTATCAAGATCATTATGAGTATGAAAAAAAAAATTAGCAACATCATAACATCTCAGTCAAGTGTCAAAATTTTGTCCAACATCCATCCATCCATTCATCTATCATTAACTTGACCAACATCCATTCATCAACATGACCTAACATTAAATTTATGACAAACAAAGTTTCTAAAAAAAATCACCGACATTCCATCCATCCACCATCTATGATTCTAACAACATCCATGCATCCATCTAACAAAAATTAATCTATAGATCCATCCACCTAAAAACACTAGCAAGAAGAAGAAAAAAACATACAAAAAAATATATTTATCTAACTATCTATCCATCCATTCATCTATTTATCTAACTATCTATCTATTTATCTAACTATCTAACTACAAAAACAGTAGCAAAAGAAGAAAAAAACAGCAGCAGCAGCCGCGGGGGGGGGGGGGAGAGGGCACGGTGGCGGGGGAGCTAACGAGGGGGGCAGTATGGGAGCGGCGAGGGGGTACGGGTCGGGGCAGGGGACGGCGGCCAGAGCAGCACCACATGACGGCCGCCGGAGGGGGTGCGGGTCGGGGCAGGGGCGTGGCCAGGCTAGGGCTCCGGCCGGCCGATGTCGCGCTCAGGCGGTTGGGCCAGGAGGCCCGGGCGGCGTCGATGCAGGGACGGCCGGGGTCGAGGAGGCCGAGGCGGGCCGGCGCGCGGTGCGGTGGCGGCACGGTGGGGCTTGGGTGGAGGGGGCGGACGGCGGCGTGGGTTGGGATAGGGCGACGGCGGGGACTAGAGCGAGGGTACGGCGGCGCGGCGGGTCGGGATCCGGTGGCGGCGGCGGCGCGGGTGGGGGTCGGGGTCGGGCGGCGACGCGGCGTGGGTCGGGGTCAGGGAGGAGGAGGAGGAGGAGGGGTTGAGGAGGGGCAGATGAATGAGTGGCCACGGTGGCCCGAGTGGATAAGGGTAGCCCTATGCCGACGGCCACGCCGTCGCCATAGGTTTGGTCCCACCTGCCATGGACAGGGCCGGCGAGTGGATAAGAGGCATATGCCGACGGCCAGGCCGTCGGCATAGATAGGAGGCCTATGCCGACAGCAAGGCCGTAGGCATAGATGGCAACCACTTTTTTTGAAAAAATAGTCCCACCTCGCCCAGGGACAAGCAATTTGACCTGTTTAAATAGTTCACTAATCCATACGTTATAAGCTCCGGTATTCATTAGACTTCTGTGAAGAAAACGGACAATTACTGTGAAACTTTCAGTGCCCAGGCAGCCGGCCCGGTGCCCGGGCACTGAAGGTTTCACGGTGATAGTCCGTTTTCCATGATGGATGCCGGTGTTTTTTATAAATTAAATTATTAATTTTTTAGTTTATTAGTAGTTTACAGTGTGTACGGGACCCGGTGCGACACCCGTCACGGCGGCATGGAAGCCCGTGAGGGGGGCACACCCCGGACCCGCGTGCCGGGTTCCTGCACCTGCCACCACGCTTCCACAAGCGTAGGAGGGTCCACCGCAACAACTGGCGGCATTGCTACCCCCTCCAGGTACCCCTTCCCGTCTAACCCTGACACAGACGACCGCCGGATCTAGCCCTTTGACTTTCGCAGGACGGGGTTTGACCGGTGGACCTTTTCACCTGGTTGTCATAGCCCCGCCCATAGCTACACCCTCGAACACCGTCCCCGTCCAACCCACCCAAAAATTCCCTCCGTGTCAGCCCGACATGGCCGTTTCACCCCTCCGGGACATGGCGGCAGCGACGCCCGTGAGGGGAGGCACACCCCGGAGCCGCGTGCCGGGTGCCTGCGCCTGCCACCACGCTTCCACAAGCGTAGGAGGGCCCACCGCACACCTGCGGCTTGCTACCCCCCCAGGTACCCCGTCCCGTCTAACCTGACAAAGACGACGCCGGATCTAGCCCTTTGACTTTCGCCGGACGGGGTTTGACCGGTGGACCTTTTAACCTGGTTGTCATAGCCCGCCCATAGCTACACCCCCGAACACGTCCCCGCCCAACCCACCCCAAGATTCCCTCCGTGTCGGCCGACGTGGCGTTTCCCCCCTCCGACACGGCGGCAGTCGACGCCGTGAGGGGGGCACACCCCGAAGATGCGTGCCGGGTGCTTGCGCCTGCACCACGCTTCACAGCATAGGAGGGCCCACCGCAACACCGGGCATTGCTACCCCCCCAGGTACCCCGTCCCATCTAACCCTGACACAGACGACCGCCGGATCTAGCCCTTTGACTTTTGCCGGACGGGGTTTGGCCGGTGGACCTTTTCACCTGGTGTTCATAGCCCCGCCCATAGCCAACACCCCTGAACACCGTCCCCGCCCAACCCATCAAGATCCCTCCTGTCGGCCGACGTGGTAGTTTTCCCCCTCCGGACACGGCGGCAGCGAGACCGTGAGGGGGCACACCCCGGAGCCGCGTGGCGGGTGCCTGCGCCTGCCACCACGCATTCCACAAGCGTAGGAGGGCCCACCGCAAACACCTGGCGGCATTGCTACCCCCCCTGGTACCCCGTCCGTCTAACCCTGACACAAACGACCGCCGGATCTAGCCCTTGACTTTGCCGGACGGGTTTGACCGGTGGACCTTTTCACCGGTTGTCATAGCCCCCCCCATAGCTACACCCCCGAACACCGTCCCCGCCCAATCCCCCCAAGATCCCTCCGTGTCGGCCGGCGTGGCCGTTTCCCCCTCGGGACACAGCGGCAGCGACGCCCGTGAGGGGGGGCACACCCGGAGCCGCGTGCGGGTGCCTGCGCTGCCACCATGCTCCACAAGCGTAGGAGGGCCCACCGCCAACACCTGGCGGCATTGCTACCCCCCCAGGTACCCCGGCCCATCTAACCCTGACACAGACGACCGCCGGATCTTGCCCTTTGACTTCGCCGGAACGGGGTTTGACGGTGGACCTTTCACCTGTTGTCATAGCCCCGCCCATAGCTACACCCCCGACACAGTTCGCGCCAACCCACCCCAAGATTCCTCCGTGTCGGCCCGACGTGCCATTTCTTCCCTCGGGACACAGGCGGCAGCGACGCCCTGTGAGGGGGGCACACCCCGGAGCCGCGTTGCCGGGTGCCTGTGCTGCCACCATGCATCCACAAGCGTAGGAGGGCCCACCGAACACCTGGCGGCATTGCACCCCCTCCAGGTACCCGTCCCGTCTAAACCCTGACACAGACGACCGCCGGATTAGCCCTTTGACTTTGCCGGACGGGGTTTGGCCGGTGGACCTTTTCACCTGGTTGTCATAGCCCCGCCCATAGCCACACCCCTGAACACCGTCCCCGCCCAACCCAATCCAAGATTCCCTCCGTGTCGGCCCGACGTGGTAGTTTTCCCCCTCCGGGACACGGCGGCAGCGACGCCCGTGAGGCGGGGCACACCCCGGAGCCGCGTGCCGGGTGCTGGCCTGCCACCACGCATCCAACAAGCGTAGGAGGGCCCACCGCAAACCTGGCGGCATTGCTACCACTGGTACCCCGTCCGTCTAACACCTGAAACAGATGACCGCCGGATCTAGCCCTTTGACTTTTCACCGGACGGGGTTTGACCGGGGACCTTTTCACCTGGTTGTCATAGCCCCGCCCATAGCTACACCCTTGAACACCGTCCCCCGCCCAACCCACCCCAAGATTCCTCCGTGTCGGCCCGACGTGGCGTTTCCCCCTACGGGACACGGGGGCAGCGACGCCCGTGAGGGGGCGCACCCCGGAGCCACGTGCCGGGTGCCTGCGCCTGCCACCACGCTTCCAAAAGCGTAGGAGGGCCCACCACAACACCTGGCGGCATTGCTACCCCCCTAGGTACCCACCGTCCCGTCTAACCCTGACACAGACGATCGCTGGATCTACCCTTGAAACCAGTAGATCTAGCCCTTTGACTTTCGCCGGACGGGCTTTGACCGGTGGACTCTTCCACCTGGTTGCGATAGGTCAGCCCATAGCAACATCGTCGAACACGGTCTGGACCCAACCCAACACTAGATTCCCTCCGGTTCCACCGCACCCGCACCATCCCCCCTCCAAGTGACGGCGGCACTGCCTTCCGTGGAGGGGGGGCCACACCACGGAGCCCCAAGACGGGCGTCTACGCATGCCATGACACTTTCACACATGCATCACGACCCGTGCGATGTTTCGGTGGCATAGCTACACCCCGATTCCCCCTCTAAACAGATTCCCTCCGTGTCGACCGTTTCCCTCCTCCGTGACACGGCGGCAGCGACGTCCGTGAGGGGGGCAATCGATATACCATTGGGGTATGTTTTTTTGTTTAGATAAGGCACATTTATGTTGTGAATAACCAAGATTCCCTCCGTGTCGGCCCGACGTGGCCGTTTCCCCCCTCCGGGACACGGCGGCAGTGACGCCCGTGAGGGGGGCACACCCCGGAGCCGCGTGTCGGGTGCCTGCGCCTGCCACCACGCTTCCACAAGCGTAGGAGGGCCCACCGCAACACCTGGCGGCATTGCTACCCCACAGGTACCCCGTCCCGTCTAACCCTGACACAAACGACCGCCGGATCTAGCCCTTTTACTTTCGCAGGACGGGGTTTGACCGGTGGACTTTTTCAACCTGGTTTGTCCATAGCCCCTCCCATGAGCTACACCCCCGAACACCGTCCCTGCCCAACCCGCCGCAACACCTGGCGGCATTGCTACCCCCTAGGTACCCCGTCCCGTCTCCCCTCTCCGTGACACGGTGGAATCGACGACCGTGAGGGGGGGCGATTGATATATATATAATCGAGATATGTTTTCTGTACATAAGGCACATTTAAGTTAATCAAATTAGTTTTGAAAAAAAATAAAAAGGAAAAAAGAGAAAATAAATAAAATATTAAAAAATTACTAGAAATCTATGCCTACGGCAAAGCCGTCGGCATAGCTACGGCCACGGAACGGTATAGCCCTGGATCGATGACGTGGCGTAGGCCGCGGATCGATGATGTGGCAGGGGCCATGGGCCAGGCCTATGCCGACGGCAAGGCCGTCGGCATAGATATGCCACCCCACGGACCGGCGAGTGGCTCGGATCGATGACGTGGCGGACCACGTGGATCGATGACGTCGGCATACCTATGCCGACGGCCACCGTTAGCCCGTCGGCATAGACGTCACGCCGTCAAACGGCCCTCGCCGCCCGGGTAGCCGGGCCCACAGGATATGCCGACGGCCGCCCCTATGCCGACGGCCACCGTAGGCATATATTTTGCGATGCCGACGGCCCCCGTCGGCATAGATGGATATATGCCGACGGCTTACCTACGCCGACGGCTTGACCTGGGCTGTCGGGATACATCCATCCATGCCGATGGGGGCCGTCGGCGTACGCAGTTATTCTGGTAATGATAAGTGAATCCGTACATACCTAATCTAATAGGTATGTACTAAACATTCTGGGTATACATACACAAAAAATATAATGCGTTACATACTACATATTCTAGGTATATACATACTAAAAAAAATCTAATGAGTGTGTACCAAATAAACGAATTCATACATACCTAATTTAATTGGTACGTACTAAATTTTCTGGGTATATACATAGACAAAAATCTAATGCGTACATACTAAATATTCTGGATATATAGGTATAGAAATCTAACGGGCACACACTAAATAAGTGAATTCATACATGCCTAATTCGTATACGTATGAAATAAATATCCATATACCTAAATTGTAGTATTTTTTCCTTCTAAAGATATGTGAACATGCATGGCGTGTTTAATGACATCTATTAAATAATACACGTCATAATTGTTTCCAAATCTAATTGCTTCAGAATTGGCGGATACTAATGGATTGAACAGTTACCTTTTATACCTATCGCAATAGCACACATCTAAATGCAATCAAATGGTGGAGAGGCAAGGAGCCTGGGCACCTAGGTGTCCCAAACGGTCGTCCTATATATATATATACATGCCCCCCTAAAATACAAATATGCACATTCCCAAGAATTTATAAAAGCTTCTATGAGAAAAATCTATTATTCTTTCTGTAGGATTCTTAGTAGTCCTATATGAAGCATACCAACTAAAAAAATCCTCTTGTCTGGAAGCAGGTCGGCAAGCTATTCGATGACAAGGAACTCCGCGGGCACTAATGCTTGCACGCACTAGGAAGGTTTGGTTCGCTTATATTACACGAAAGTAGAAAACAAACGTCGTCTGAAATTCGTTCCTATTTTTTCTCAATTAGTATGGGTATCTTTTCTCTTAGGAGTGGCGATCCAGCAAGTGAGCCGAATATAGCCGATGCGGTGAACATATAACCGTGCTGCATGTAGGAATCAGATCATAATTCCCACGTATTAATTTGTCCAAGCATCAATAGCATTCCTCTGGATAAATTCTTCAGCTATATATATAATATGTATGACACACATGTTTGACAGATCCATATTACATATTGGAGAGGAAGGAGAGGAGAAGCATATCTATATGTACAGAGCAAGTGTATATACCTCCTTTCTACATGTATGTACACTACGTACGTTGACCACGTATGCCCACACACATATTTACACGAAAGACAAAGAAGAAGGATTGCTAAGGCATCAACCGGGAGAGACGCTGGTAACCGAAATGACGAATGGATGATCAGAGGCTAAAACTAGAGCCTCAGCTCCAAGTCCAGCTCGTCGTTGCCCACGGGACCCGCTGCCTTCTGCGACCCACCGGCGCGGCCACCGCCGACTTGGGCGCCAGCCGGCGGCTCCTCTGCCTCGCCGCGGCGGCGGTGGACGTTCATGTGCCCTCCGAGCGCCTGTGCGGTGGTGAAGCCCCTCTTGCAGAAGCGGCACAGGTGAGACTCCCGAGCCCGCCTCGCCTCCTCCAGCGAGCCCGCCTTGCTGACGCCACCTCCCTCCATTGAACACCAACCTAGCTAGCCGGAAGCTGATTGATTTGTGTGTGGTGTGAGTAGCAAGTGTGGTGGATGGGACTTGTTGTAATTGGACGCATGGATGGATCTTAGGAGCGCAGCAATGGCGGTATATATAGCGGTAGAGACTGTGTGTGTAGTGTGTGCTGCTGGCGGAGTGCGCATGCTGGTCGGCGGCCATTGCCTAGCTTCAGGGAGCGGAAGACTATCCAGGCCGGCGGCCATTGTTGCCGGCCTAGTTGGCAAATATAGCGTGGCGGTGAATGGGTGGGTATGCCGGTGCTGATGGGGCTGTGAGAGGCTGGTTTACATATATAGCTCTACCGGCCACCTGGATTTGATCATAGCGTACGTACATGCATTGCTTCCCTGCATCCAATTTCTTTTCCAAGCACGCATCGACGCATTCACTAGTAGAAAAATGCCCATTTGTCCCGGTTCATAAGGCCCATTTGTCCCGGTTCGGGAACCGGGACTAAAGGGTCGGGACTAAAGCCCAACACCTTTAGTCCCGGTTCTTATACGAACCGGGACAGATGGGGCTCCACATGGCCGCTGCGGCGAGCCCAGAGAGGAGGGCCTTTAGTCCCGGTTGGTAACACCAACCGGAACCAAAGATCATCCACGTGTCAGCAGCTCAGGAGTTGGGGTTTTTGTTTTTTTTTTTAAGGGGGGGGGTGGTTTTGTGGGTTAATTTAGGGGTTTCATATATTGTGTTAGCTAGCTAATAGGGAGAAGTGTCCTCTCTTATCTCCGTACTTGGTCGACGCTACATACTATACGTATAGAGAGGACTCGACACGCTAGCTAGTAAGCAAAAGAAGGAAACCATTAAGTACACAAGATCGTCATGAACATATACAGAGAGAAGTGATCGACCTCCTCCTTCTCCGAGAGATTGGTCGAACAACAAGTTTTCGTATATCTATCCGACGCTACTAGCTACATATATACAATATAAGATCCTTAACATCTGATGTCAAGTTCCACATGGTATTCTCCGGCTGGATTGATGACGTGGTCAAGAAAGAATCCAGCCAATTCCTCTTGAATTGCCTTTAAGCGATCTTGTGGTAGGAGTTCATCCCGCATCTGCCAAATCTAATTTGAAGAAGGGGGTCAATACATATATATGAATGAAACTCAACACAAATGATGGTAATAAAATAAAATTATGAATATTATTGCTTACGCACTTCATATTGTTTTTCAGAGTAGCCCCGCTTAGAGGTCGTTGCGTTGTAGATGTACTCGCAAACGTAGTATCCACAAAAATTATTCCCGCCTTCCTGCCACAACCACTTTACGAGAAATAGAGGTCAATCAAACTGATAATCAAGCATTATAAATGGTATTGATGAAACTAGCTAGAATCAATGGGAGATGCGCAGAACTAGCTAGTAATACTTACTTTCGGGTGTGTAAATCGCAGATCCCCCGGCAGTCCCGGAATTTCTGCGGTGAACATTTTCCAAACCCTGCGAGACAAAGAAAATAATTACTTGATATCAGGAAATGAACAAAGTTGCCGATATGGTGCGATAATGATCGATTGAACTTACTTCTGGAGCATTTCAGTCATGGCCGCATACTCCTTGGGATCTTTTCGTCTTGAGTCTAAGACGGTTACTAGTCCCTGCTCAAGCTTAATCTCTAGGAGAATAAAGTGGAAGCTGCGCACGCATGCATAACTCATGAATTACATTACTATAACCTCGAGTAATAATGGAAACCGAATATGCAGAAGACAGTAACACTCACTTGAAGTTGTAAGGAAAGAGTATTTTATCTTTGTTTTGATTTTTAAGCAACGATTGTAGCAAGTTGGCCTCGGTTTCTTTCGGATTATATGTAACCGTCCATTCATCTATGAGATTTGTGTTAATGAACCCAATATCATAGATTTGTGCATTTCTGCATTCGACGATCTTCAATCTGCATAATATAGTGAGGATAATTATATATACATGCAATGAAAGAGCTGAGCTATATATAGAGACTTAATTACAGAAGTATAGTACTTACAGACAGTAGCAAGTGATGATTATTTTATCGAGGTCCTTTTGATTGAAAAACTGGAAAAACTCCTCAAATGGAACAGACAACAGATCAATTCCAACGAGGTCGTGCTCCTCTTTAACTCTCAGCGTCAAAATATCCTTCCCAGACTTGCAGGTGTCCATGTACCACTTATGGAATCTTCGCATCATCGTTGTTAGAGGAGGATCACCAGGTCTGACGAGAGGCTTCCCGTACTGGTATTTGTGTTCGTCCACCTCCATTGTATCAAAATGTGCATCGTCGGGCAGGTAATCACCAGGATTGGTACCGGGCAGCATCCCCGGCAGATTTGCGACGATATCGCTAGACACCTTGAGCGGGGGGCACGATTGGTTTGCCTGTTCGCCGAGCTGGGAAATTTTGTTCCCACTTCTTCGTTCTTGTAACCTTTTGTCAGTTGAAGTAGTTCCCGACCGGCGCGCTCCTTTCACTGCCTTTTTAAGAGCGCGGACATGGTTGTCATCCGGCGGAGGCGGTGGTGGTCGCTTCAGGTTCTTCACAGTGCGCTTCAATTTCACCGGATCCATCTTCTCCTCCGGAGGTGGATTTTTCTTTGCAAAAAAGTCCCTCACTTGGGCTTTACAGATCTCCGCGTTTTCCTTGTCGGTCATCTCGTATGGTAACTTCTCTAGAGGCGTGAGAGTCGGACCGAATCTGTATTGCCTCCCGCCTCTGGCTGTACTGCTAGACGCCGGAGCAGTCGGAGTGGCTGCGGCTGTCTTCCTTCGTTGCTTACGAGGCGGAGAAGGAGGCGGAGTGCTACGACGCGCCGGAGCAGCCGGAGCGGCGGCGGCTGTCTTCCGCTGTTGCTGACGAGGCGGAGAAGGAGGCGGGCTGCTCGGACGCGCCGGCGCAGGCGGAGAAGGAGGCGGAGTGCCCTGATCACTCGCCAGAGGAGGAGGCGGAGGAGGAGGCGGAGTGCCCTGACTCGCCCGAGGAGGAGGCAGAGGAGGAGGCGGAGGCGTCCAGTTCGGAAGGTTGATGAGCTCCTTCCGCCATAGACATGGAGTCTTTAGAGCAAGACCCAGCTGAGTCTCCCCTTCACCGGTAGGGTGGTCAAGCTGGAGCTCCTCAAATCCCTCCATTATTTCATCGATCATCACAACAGCATAGCCTTGTGGAATCGGAAGGCAGTGAAAAGTTGCGCCGGGTCCAGAAGGTGCAACAGAGCCGACAGCCGCCTTGACTTTGAGGTGCTGCCATTGCGCCATAAGGTGGCAATCTTGAGCCTCCGTGATAGCATCCACGGGGTAGCTGGGAGCCGTGAAGTCAGGCTGCTGAAGGACCTCGGTGGAAGCCACGCTGCTTCTCCGCTGAGATGGAGGGGTAGCTTCTGGGGTAGCTCCGGCAGGTCGCTGGCTCTGAACTAGTAGTGCTTGTTCCTCTAGCGCTCGTACCCTTGCATTCAGCGACTGCAGTTCCGTCTGCTCCACTTTCCTCCTCCTCTCCCGGGTTTTGTAACCGCCTGCGCTGGGAAACCCAACCCTCCACGCAACGGAGCCTGCCGTGCCTCGTGTTCGTCCTGGGTGCTCAGGATTCCCGAGGGCCTGTGTGAGCTCGTCGTTCTCTCTGTCGGGAACGAACGTCCCTTCCTGCGCTGCGGCGATATACTTCTGAAGCTTCTTGACGGGTATTTCAAGTTGCTCCTTCGTCCAACGGCACTTCCCTGTTTCAGGGTCCAAGGTTCCCCCAACCCCGAAGAACCAAGTCCTTGAACGGTCTGGCTAGTTCAATGTCTCTGGTTCGACCCCTTTATCAAGCAGGTCCTTCTCAGCCTTGTCCCACAACGGCCGGGCTTTGAGGTAGCCACCTGACCCCGTGCGATGGTGATACTCCTTCTTTGCAGCATTTTTCTTGTTCGTCGCTGACATCTTCTTACTCTTCTCCAATGTCTTGTGGGCCACAAATGCGGGTCAGTGATCTCTTATCTTCTCAAATCGGCCGGTGAATTCTGGAGTCTTCCCTTTGTCGACAAACGTTGATTTCAACTCATTCTTCCACCTCCTGAATAGATCTGCCATCTTCTTAAGAGCATGAGCCTTGACCAATGGCTCTATAACTGGCTTATCCGGATCCTCCTCTGGCGGTAGGGTGAAATTTGCCTTCAGCGCGGTCCAAAGATCATCTTTCTGTCTATCGTTGACAAAAGACACTTGAGGGTCTTCGCTCTTAGGCTTATTCCATTGGTGGATGCTGATCGGGATCATGTCCCTAACAAGAACCCCGCACTGAGCAGAAAATGCTTCCTTGGTCCGGCTGGGTTCAATCGGTTGGCCATCGCCCTTGATTGCTGTGATCGTGAACCTTTCATCCTGGCGCAACCTTTTCTTCGGGCCTCGTCTCGTTACCGAAGTTTGGCTCGATCCGGAGGGCTAGAAAAGAAGAAAGAAGAGAGTTAATATGTGTACATACCAAAACAATTAATGCATCAATTAGCTAGTCAGCACGGGCTTAATTAATATATATACCTCGCCGGACTTTGCAACAACTCCTTCCTCCGTTTGCTCATCGGAGCCATCATAATCATGTCCTTCCACCTCCATTGTTCGATCACCGGAGCCTGCTTCACCCTCTCCTTCCAGACCATCGGTGTCGTTGAGATACGACAAGATATCACCTCCGCCGAGGATTATGTCCACCAACAACTGTTCTGCTTCGATGTCTCGGTGCTCCATAGTTTCTGCAAATATTACAACATGGCAATTAATATACAAACATGACAGATGGATATATTAGTGCAAACGTAGACCTAGCTAGCTTGACGCTTCTACGGTTTGGGGTGGCCTCGACAACTCTTCTACGAACCGCCTCTCTCATGAATGTCCGACGTCCGGACCGACAAGGGATTTAACAAAATGACGTCATTCTGGATGTGCAGAAAATGGTCCATATTTTTCCTGATCTCATCTACCCTTCTATATGTCACGTTGTCTAGTGTCAAAGAATTCAAGAAAACCATGACTTCATCATTAGCCGGAAATGACAGGCGTATAATGGTACGAAGCTCTTCGAAGTTGTTTTGGAACGGAGTTCCCGATAGAATAATTCGCTTTTTGGTACAAAGTTCAGCAAGAGCCTTCCGAATATCGCTATTTGGAAGGCCTTTGCTGAAATTCGTATCAAAAGGAGAATTATTCTATCAGGAACTCCGTTCCAAAACAACTTTGAAGAGCTTCGTAGCATCATACGCCTGTTACTTCCGACTAATGATGAAGCCATGGATTTCTTCAATACTTTGACAAACAACGTGACATATAGAAGAATATATATATATATGAGATCAGAAAAAAAAATTGGATCAACTTGTGCACACCCATAATGGGGGCATTCTTGATAAATCTATATATGTCAAAATTCAAACTTTGACATATGATCAAACTTTTACATATGATCAAATGTTGCATATGTCAAAATTCAAACTTTGACATATGATCAAACTTTGACATATGATCAAACTTTGATATATGTCCACTGCGATATAAAATAATACATAGACTTGTTCGGGCGAGAGGGGGTTGATCGACGTCCCCCCTCATGTCGAAGTTACCGGAGTTATCTTCTAGTGGTTTGGGTGGCCTCGAGAGTTTGTCGAGTAGGGGCGGGAGGGGGTAGGAGATCGACAACGCTTTTTTATATATGTCCACCGCGATATAAAATAATACATAGACTTGTTCAGGCGAGAGGGGGTTGATCGACGTCCCCCCTCATGTCGAAGTGAATGAACAACTCTGAATTTTTTTACATGTACTCCCGAGGGGAATTGAAGTTATCGGGGTTATGTTTATACAACAAATGGACAACTCATCTCATTTCATCTCATCTGAAAAAACATAGCACATCTAAAAAAATACATACATACATGGAAAAAAATTGCTATGAACAAAAAAAACATCATATATGAACATTTTCTATATCCATCCATACATACATACATACATTGAAAAAAATGCTATGAACAAACACATCAGTAGTAATTATTTTTATAATGATTTGGCCTCAAAAAATTGCTATGAACAAAAAAAAATCATATATGAACATTTTCTATATCCATCCATCCATACATACATATATATGAACAAAAAATTAATCTAATAAAAAATGAAAAAAAAACAGAGACGGGGCGGCGCGGCGGCTCACAGCGGGGGCGGCTGGCGACGGCGATGGCGACGGCGACGACGACGACGGTGACGGCGGGGGCGGGCCGGGGCAGGGGCTTGGGCACGGGGCAGGGGCCGGCGCGGTGACGGCGTGGTCGGGGGCAGGGCCGCTGGGCGACGACGACGAGGTGCGGGGAGCGGGCGGCGACGGCGTCGAGGGCTCGGGGCAGGGGCGGCGCGGCGACGACGTCGGAGGCAGGGCGACGACGGCGACGGCGACGAGGAGCAGCGCTGGGGCGTCGGGCACGAACTGGCGATGAAAATCTGAAAATTTCCTAAGTGATGGCTTATATAGCAAAGGCTTTGGTCCCGGTTCGTGGAACCAACCGGGACCAATGCCCCCCTTTAGTCCCGGTTGGTGCCACCAACCGGGACCAAAGGTCTTTTTTCAGCAGCCCAAAGGGCGGGAAGCAGGGACCTTTGGTCCCGGTTGGTGGAACCAACCGGGACTAAAGGGCGTGCATTGGTCCCGGTTGGTGCCACGAACCGGTACCAATGCACCCCTTTAGTCCCGGTTGGTGCCACCAACCGGGACAAAAAGCCTTGTGCTGCCCGCGTCGCGGCCAAAAGTTTAGTCCCACCTCGCTAGTTGAGAGAGCTCGAGAGTGGTTTATAAGCGCTGCTGCGCCCACTCTCTCGAGCTCCTGTCAACTGCAGGCTTTCGGGCCTAAACTCGCACTATGTGCCTGTGGGCCTACTGGGCCTGCTGCGGGCCTGAATCCTGGCCCATGGTTGGGTTTCTAGTCGTATTCAGGCCATGGTGGCCCAGTAGGCGGCACTTTTTTTATTTTTATTTTGTTTTCTTTGTTGCTTTATTTATTTTATTTTGTTTCTACTTACAACAAAATACTTACTGTTGCTATTTTTATTTATTTTATTAAATTTTATTTTATTTTGTTTCTACTTATTTATTAAAGTTTATTTTGTTTCTACTTATTTATTTTATTTTCTTTTTTGCTTTTTTTATTTATTTTATGAAAATTCTTTTTCTTTTAATGTTTTGAAGAGAAAATACTTTGATAATTTTAGTTGCATAAATTTTATATAATTTTAGTTTCAATAATACAAGAGGTTTAAAAAGTTTTTTAGTTGATTCCTTTAGCTATTAAAGTTTCATTAAAGTTTTCTAGTTCATTCTTTTTCTATTAGAGTTTCATCAAAGTTTTCTAGTTCATTCTTTTAGTTTATTATTTTTGCTATTAGAGTTTCATAAAAGTTGAGAGGGTTACGGCAAAAACTGGATGCACTTCGTGTACAAAATGGACAATCTCTTTCGAAGTATCAGGGTTTCGGACAAAAACTCATCTGTTACAAAGGGATTTTATTTTTTTGAACTTATTTGAACTCCAGACTTTTTGTGTGCTCAAAATGAACCATTCAAAGCAACATCATCAATTTTCAACCATTTCTGACTTCATCTGTTATTTTTCATGCATTTACTGATTTTTTTGAGCTAAATGACCCTGAAATTGAAAAGCACTTCAAATGAACTCTGAAGAGGTTGAAAATGAGCATGATATCATCATTTCACCCACATAGCATGTGCTAAAAAGTTGAGAGGGTTACGGCAAAAACTGGATGCACTTCGTGTACAAAATGGACAATCTCTTTCGAAGTATCAGGGTTTCGGACAAAAACTCACCTGTTACAAAGGGATTTCATTTTTTTGAACTAATTTGAACTCCAGACTTTTTGTGTGCTCAAAATGAACCATTCAAAGCCACATCATCAATTTTCAACCCTTTCTGACTTCATCTGTCTTCACTTTTTCTTCGCTTGTGTCCTTTGCTTATTGCGCCGTAACAATGGATATTCTTCATCGCTTAACAGGGTGCTTGGGTCAGCCTTGACTTTGAAGGGAGGAATTTCATGAAACTTTTCATAATCTTCAGACATGTCTGTCTTACCCTCCACTCCCACGATGTCTCTTTTCCCTGAAAGAACTATGTGGCGCTTTGGCTCATCGTATGATGTATTCGCTTCCTTATCTTTTCTTTTTCTCGGTTTGGTAGACATGTCCTTCACATAGAAAACCTGCGCCACATCATTGGCTAGGACGAATGGTTCGTCTGTGTACCCAAGATTGTTCAGATCCACTGTTGTCATTTCGTAATGTGGCTCTACCTGTACCCCGCCTCCTGACAGATTGACCCATTTGCACTTAAACAAAGGGACCTTAAAATCATGTCCGTAGTCAAGTTCCCATATGTCCACTATGTAACCATAATATGTGTCCTTTCCCCTCTTGGTTGCTGCATCAAAGCGGACACCACTGTTTTGGTTAGTGCTCTTTTGATCTTGGGCGATCGTGTAAAATGTATTCCCATTTATCTCGTATCCTTTGTAAGTCAATACAGTCGAAGATGGTCCCCTGGACAACGAGTACAGCTCATCAGAAACAGTGTTGTCACCTCTGAGATGTGTTTCCAACCAACTGCCGAAAGTCCTGATGTGTTCACATGTAATCCAGTCGTCACACTGCTCCGGGTGTTTGGAGCGCAGAATGTTCTTGTGTTCATCGACATACGGGGTCACCAAGGTAGAGTTCTGTAGAACTGTGTAGTGTGCTTGAGACCAAGAATGCCCTTCCCTGCATATTATTGAGTCCCCTCCTAGCGTGCCTTCTCCAGTCAGTCTCCCCTCATACCGCGATTGAGGGAGACCAATCTTCTTAAGGTCAGGAATGAAGTCAACACAAAACCCAATGACATCCTCTGTTTGATGGCCCATGGAGATGCTTCCTTCTGGCCTAGCGCGGTTACGGACATATTTCTTTAGGACTCCCATGAACCTCTCAAAGGGGAACATATTGTGTAGAAATACGGGGCCCAGAACGACAATCTCGTCGACTAGATGAACTAGGACGTGCGTCATGATATTGAAGAAGGATGGTGGGAACACCAGCTCGAAACTGACAAGACATTGCGCCACATCACTCCTTAGCCTTGGTATGATTTCTGGATCGATCACCTTCTGAGAGATTGCATTGAGGAATGCACATAGCTTCACAATGGCTAATCGAACGTTTTCCGGTAGAAGCCCCCTCAATGCAACCGGAAGCAGCTGCGTCATAATCACGTGGCAGTCATGAGACTTTAGGTTCTGAAACTTTTTCTCTGCCATATTTATTATTCCCTTTATATTCGACGAGAAGCCAGACGGGACCTTCATACTGAGCAGGCATTCAAAGAAGATTTCCTTCTCTTCTTTGGTAAGAGCGTAGCTGGCAGGACCTTCATACTGCTTTGGAGGCATGCCGTCTTTTTCGTGCCAACGTTGCAGGTCCTCCCATGCTTCCGGTGTATCTTTTGTCTTTCCATACACGCCCAAGAAGCCTAGCAGGTTCACGCAAAGGTTCTTTGTCACGTGCATCACGTCGATTGAAGAGCGGACCTCTAGGTCTTTCCAGTAGGGTAGGTCCCAAAATATAGATTTCTTCTTCCACATGGGAGCGCGTCCCTCAGCGTCATTCGGAACAGATAGTCCGCCGGGACCCTTTCCAAAGATTACGTGTAAATCATTGACCATAGCAAGTACGTGATCACCGGTACGCATGACGGGCTTCTTCCGGTGATCTGCCTCGCCTTTGAAATGCTTGCCTTTCTTTCGACATTGATGGTTGGTCGGAAGAAATCGACGATGCCCCAGGTACACATTCTTCCTGCATTTGTCCAGGTATATACTTTCGGTGTCAGCTAAACAGTGCGTGCATGCGTGGTATCCCTTGTTTGTCTGTCCTGAAAGGTTACTGAGAGCAGGCCAATCATTGATGGTTACAAACAGCAACGCATGCAGGTCAAATTCCTCCTGTCTGTGCTCATACCACACACGTACACCGTTTCCATTCCACAGCTGTAAAAGTTCTTCAACTAATGGCCTTAGGTACACATCAATGTCGTTGCCGGGTTGCTTAGGGCCTTGGATGAGTACTGGCATCATAATGAACTTCCGCTTCATGCACAGCCAAGGAGGAAGGTTATAGATACATAGAGTCACGGGCCAGGTGATATGATTGCTGCTCTGCTCCCCGAAAGGATTAATGCCATCCGCGCTTAAACCAAACCATACGTTCCTTGGGTCACCTGCAAACTCAGTCCGGTACTTTCTCTCGATTTTTCTCCACTGCGACCCGTCAGCGGGTGCTCTCAACTTCTCGTCTTTCTTACGGTCCTCTCTGTGCCATCGCATCAACTTGGCATGCTCTTTGTTTCTGAACAGACGTTTCAACCGTGGTATTATAGGAGCATACCACATCACCTTGGCAGGAACCCTCTTCCTGGGGGGCTCGCCGTCAACATCACCAGGGTCATCTCGTCTGATCTTATACCGCAATGCACCGCATACCGGGCATGCGTTCAAATCCTCGTACGCACCGCGGTACAGGATGCAGTCATTAGGGCATGCATGTATCTTCTGCACCTCCAATCCTAGAGGGCATACGACCTTCTTTGCTGCGTACGTACTGTCGGGCAATTCGTTATCCTTAGGAAGCTTCTTCTTCAATATTTTCAGTAGCTTCTCAAATCCTTTGTTAGGCACAGCATTCTCTGCCTTCCACTGCAGCAATTCCAATACGGTACCGAGCTTTGTGTTGCCATCTTCGCAATTGGGGTATAACCCTTTTTGGTGATCCTCTAACATGCGATCGAATTTCAGCTTCTCCTTTTCACTTTCGTACTGTCTCCTTGCATCAACAATGACCCGGTGGAGATCATCATCGGGCACATCGTCTGGTTCCTCTTGATCTTCAGCTTCCCCCGTTGCAGCATCATCGTATTCAGGGGGCACATAGTTGTCATCGTCCTCTTCTTCTTCGCTGTCTTCCATCATAACCCCTATTTCTCCGTGCCTGGTCCAAACATTATAGTGTGGCATGAAACCCTTATAAAGCAGGTGGGTGTGAAGGATTTTCCGGTCAGAGTAAGACTTCGTATTCCCACATATAGGGCATGGACAACACATAAAACCATTCTGCTTGTTTGCCTCAGCCACTTCGAGAAAATTATGCACGCCCTTAATATACTCGGAGGTGCGTCTGTCACCGTACATCCATTGCCGGTTCATCTGCGTGCATTATATATAATTAAGTGTGTCAAAAACCATTACAAAACATCATGAATAGATAAGTGACCAAATTAATAGAAGTTCATCATCACATTAAAACCAAAGTACATACATAGTTCTCATTGAACAACATATAGCTCTTCAGAGCATCTAATTAAACCATACATTATTGAAACTATGTAAAACATTTCAATGCAACAACAAATGCGATCATAATCGCAACCAAGGTAACAATTGATCCAACGGCATAATGATACCAAGCCTCGGTATGAATGGCATATTTTTTATACTTTCTAATCTTGAAGCGCATTGCATCCATCTTGATCTTGTGATCATCGACGACATCCGCAACATGCAACTCCAATATCATCTTCTCCTCCTCAATTTTTTTCAATTTTTCCTTCAAGTAATTGTTTTCTTCTTCAACTAAATTTAACCTCTCGACAATAGGGTCGGTTGGAATTTCCGGTTCACATACCTCCTAGATAAAAAAAATCTATGTCACGTTGGTCGGCATAATTGTCATAAACAACAAATGAACCAAATAGTTATAAAATATAATATATACCACATCCGAATCATAGACAGGACGAGGGCCGACGGGGGCGGATACCAAAACCATCGCACTATATAATAACAAACAATAATAAAAGTAAGAAAATTATACAAGTATCTATGTAAATCATACAAGTAAGAATTTTTTTCTTTTAGAAAGAAGATAAGAACAAGAGGCTCACCACGGTTATGCCGGCGACGAGATCGGCGCTGGCGATCGACGGCGGTGAAGACGGGGACGGGACGTGACGGACCGCTAAACCTAGACAAATCTTGAGGAAAATGGAGCTTGAAGGTCGAGTTTGGAGAGGAGAAAGCTTAAGTAGTGTTGCTCGGGCATTTCATCGAACACCTCATGTGCATAGGAGGTGAGCTAGAGCACCACAAACACCTCTCCTCGCCGGCCAGAAAAAACAGAGTAGTGGAGTGCTCTGCTCGCGGGCGAGGGGTATATATAGGCACAACATTGGTCCCGGTTCGTGGCTGGAACCGGGACCAAAGGGTGGCCTTTGGTCCCGGTTCCAGACACGAACCGGGACCAATGGGCCCATTGGTCCCGGTTCGTGTCTGGAACCGGGACCAAAGGGTCCAGACGAACCGGGACCAATGCCCCACGAGCCCCGGCCGGCCCCCTGGGCGCACGAACCGGGACGTATGCCCGCATGTGTCCCGGTTCCTGACTGAACCGGGACTAATGGGCTGGGCTGGCCTGGACCAAAGCCCTGTTTTCTACTAGTGATTGTTTGTTTTGTACTATTTATTTGTGTTCTGATTCATGAATGTACGAATTAACTATTATTATTTTTGCAAGAAAAAGAATTAACTAACTGCATGAACACGCGTCGTTAACCTATCACGTCGATCGACATGCATGAGTGCGGCCTTCTATGATTTGCGACCTTCTCTGCCACACCCAAGGAAGAAATGTGTTCTTTTCTTCTGGTCAATAATTCTTTTTCCTACTGCAATGTTAAGAATTTCATTTCCACGTAGAGCAGAAATTCAGAAAATGTATCTTCCAGTAAACAAAGCGTTTATAGAGGATGGTAGAAGCACACAAGAGTTTAACCCCCGTGTTTGCATACAAGATTACGTATAAACGAAAGAAAGTGATATCCAAAGGTTCAAAACACAAGAAGTGGTCATATGGACAGAGGAAAAAGTAATTAAAAGTACATCCAAGTTAATGGGGATGTCGATGTCTTCTTCCTCCTACATCCATCAGCACCGTGTTGTGGGTAGAACTTGGTGCCACCTATGGACATCCGGATCACCATCGGAGTCCGGATAACATTGTTGTAGCGATCGGGATAACACTAGATGCTGACGGTCATGATCTGTTAAGAAAATCGCCATTCGAGAGATAGAAAATCTAGAGTGATCCTACAGAACGCGCAAGTTCGGCCATACAGAGTCGGGGAACACGAACCTCGGACGCTTCCCAACAAGGCTGAGGCTAGCAACCTTCGCTGGTCACAACTGGAGCTAGAGGAGCAAGACAAGGAATCATGTCGTTTGCTCTGCAAGACAGCGTCAACAAGACAAGGAATCATGTCGTTTGCTCTGCAAGACAGCGTCAACAAGACAAACATACAGAAGAAAAATCTAGATTTGGGGATAAACCACTCCGACCCACACGCCTAAATGACTTATTTCATGCCGGCGGCGACGCCATTTTCTCGCCACCAACGACCGGAGGCCAAAAACTAAACTGGATCCTAACTCTACCACCATTGAACTTGGACAGTGGGGTCCCTGTCCCCTCCCGCTGTCGAAGCGGTGAACGGAGGGAGAGGTAGACTAGCGTTGCTACACTAGCTCCTAGGATGCCGGTGGGAGCCGGTGTTTGGTCGAGCCAACTGGGTCCATCCGCTTGAGATGACCACAGCATGCAAGACATACATATTATCGTAACAATTTAACGGTGCAACACAGCAATACAATAGAGACACAAGAAACGCCCCAATTGTATGGCCAAAAAATAAACAATATAAAGAAAACAGCGTTGCAAGGCACGTCCCTACTCACTGGAGGAGCTTAGTTGGGGCTAAACTATGCCCGCCCAGTTTACAACATATGCATGAGTAAAAGTGTGGTCAGCAAGGAAAACATCGTCCATGTATGAGTGAAAGCCTAACGTGGCCTGCCCTGGTTTTTTATTGTAGCTCCACCACAGTCCCTACTTCTAGTGTAGTAGTATAAAGGGTCAAACACAAGTATTTCCTTGATTCGACAACAAATGGGCTTAGGTTCACTTGCAGGGAATTCAAATAAATACATTGAAGATCATCACAGAAACGAGTTAGTTACTAGGCCAGGGTTGGGCTTGAACCTAGTGCTTTGGTGACCTAGGTTTGAATCTCATATCTCACAATAAATTTTCTCAAACCACCCCCACTTTGAGAGGTTTTCAGTAGCGGAATGGGGCCCATTTTTCAAAGCCAAAAAATTGCCACAACTCTATTGCCTCAATTTTTTGTGGCATATGGAACAAATCCTATATACCTAAGAGAGTGATCCCCATTATTTCTAATTATGTTAACATGCAACATTCATTAGTGCATAGTGGATTTTAAATCACATTCCATGTAATTGTCATATGCATAAATTTTCATGTTAATATTTTTTTGCTTATGTAGATATTTCACGCATAATGGAAAATGTAAAGACTAAATTAGTGTTCTACACAATATTTAGAAATATATATATCAAATTCCGTGGCAACGGGCGAGGTATCATCTAGTTCTATATGTTGCTCATGACGCGATGCCACATCACCATGTAGCTGGGTCGGGCCGAATAAAATCAATAACTTTTCCCCTTTTTTCTTTGTTCACTTTTGTATTTTTTTCTGTTTTTTTGTTTCTTTTTTGTTTTCTTTCTTTATTTTCTTTTCCACCTATTTTCGTCTTTTATTGGACCGGGGGGGGGGGGGGGCTGGGGTTTGGTATGTAGATATATTTTTTCTCTTCAAAAATATATTAACATACATTCTAACCCACGACATGAGCAACTATTCTCAAATGCATGAACGTATTTTCTAAATTTTATGAATATTTTTCTATATGTAATGAAACTATTAAAATACGAGATGACATTTTTATCCAAATATATGAACAATCATTTTTAGACACATGAACATTTTTTTATAAATGCATTTTTTTATTACTGAACTAATTTTTTATAATACTTGAAAATGATTGAATAAAAAAATTCAAATTATTTTTCATAAAGAACATAAAAATATATAGACACTAAGAAAATGTGAGGATTATAGCTTCTGTCCCATAGACCATTCGGTTAAATGATTGTGCGGTGACTGGCCCATACCGCTTCATACACAAATGACTCGACATTCTACTTGTTAGCAAGTGTTGTGTTGTCAACAGGGTGCAGGTTTGAGCCCTCTTAAAAGGATCGAGATGGACCTAAGTGTGATTAGAGACAAGTACAAATTTTATTTTGATTATTAGGAAATTTAGGTTATGTGAGTAGAAAGGTATGCCTAAACAATTGCTATACTTAGATGAATAACCTATATGGCTCTTGCAAGGTCAAGTGACCAAAGTAAATCATAAAAAATGAACTACGGATAGGTATAACTAAATATACCGGAGACAAGGATGTATTCCGATGTTCACTTCCTTGGAGAAAAGTTAATCACCGTTGGAGGGGTGAGCATTACCATGAAGGCACACAAATACCACGAAGGCTCACATTTTCACCTTGAGATATCAACACGAAGGCAATTTCCAAGCACTAGTGGCATATGCACTTAAGTTTGACGCATGTGTGCAAATCATAATGTTGTCTGAAAATTGTTCTACTATATACTTTTTTTTGCATATTGTGAAGCAGTACAATTTTTGTGCAAAACGTGTACAATTTTATATCATTCTTTTATTGTAATTTTTTCCTTTCTTTCTTCTTTAGGGCAATACCAATGCCCTTAAGTCATCCTACATTAGAAAAACTTCAGTTTTTTGTTCTTTTTGTTGTGTATTAGGTGTTATCTTTGTTTTTGTTTACCGAGTGTTAAATTGGTAGAATTTACAATTTTTATTACTTATTGCATCAAAGGGAAAGATAGGATTTCATCCATAACAGTCGGATCAATAATCATAGCCTAGTCCACTAAAAAAGATAGCCTAGTCTAACATGTCTAACCGCATGAATCACATCCATGCATGGAGACGTGCTGCGCAACTAGAGACTCGATGATACTACTAGTTAAGTTAACATGGAGGAAAAAGTGATTTACACAAAACAAATTCAGGCAACTTACATATAGAGGGTCCCTTTTAATAAAGATACGGTTTTGTTGTTTGTCACCCAGCTGAGAAATAGTTGTGTCTCACTCACATGCTCAACCATATCAGACGCAAACGCTCAGTGATCCGGCAAAGGCGACTGGAGACTCATTCAGGTCGTTTTCATTGCTTTTTTGGTGGTGGGGGGTGGGGGCGGGGTTGTCTGGCATGTGGCTTGCTCGTTGGGTTATAGGCTTGTTAGACCTTCTTGTTCTACACGCATATTGTAGTGACCATTTGCTCCCTCGATCACTCACAAGCGTCATAAATGGGTCGAGCCCAACGCTCGATTAGATGCGCCTCTCTCTGAGCGCACGCTCTCATTTTTTCCACGTGACATTTTTCTATCAGTCAATTTTATTGCTCAAACAAAATATCTCGATTAGTTTTACTTTAATTTAAAAATGTTCACAAATCAGAAACAAAAATATTTGCAGAACCAAATAAATTCATGAATTCAAAAATTGCTTGCAGATTAAAAAAATCTTTGTGAATTCAAAAGAAAAAACATGGATTCAAAAAATGTTTGTGAATTCTATAAAAGTTGATGAATTCAAAAACATGTTTGTAAATAAAAAATGTTCAGAAAATTAAAAAAATCCCGAATTGAAAATATGTTTACAACTTCCAAAACAGTTTAAGAATTTTGAAAACAATCATGCACTTGAAAAGTGTTTCTGAATTAAAAAAAATGAATTCCAAAAATGTTTGGGGATCTTTTTCGAATTTCAAAAAATACTATTTTTAAAAATGTTCGCAAACTTAAGGAAATTTGAAAAAAGAAACCTCCTGAAAACTCCTGGAAATCGCTAAAATAATACAGATGAAAAAAACTGAGAGAAACGAAGAAAACGGTGAAAAAGAAACCTCTTGGAACATCGCGAGAGCTATATCTCGCTTTATGCCATATTGGTAGGTACTCTCGCCTGAAGGGAATAACTCCCACGCGTGAGACTGGGCAGGTCCGTTTATCTATTATTTTCATGAGACAAACTAGTCGTAGCTTGGCTTTTTTTTGGTTTTTTTTTGTTTTCTTTGTTTCTGCACAAGTTTTCTTTGTTTATTCTTCTTTTGTTTGTTTTCATCAGTTTCTTCATTTTTTTAATATTTTTATTGGTTCTTTTCTTTACTTTACTTTCCAATCATTTTTCTTCATTTTTTCCCGTTCATAACGGTTTTCTACTTTTTTCTAGGGTTTATTCAGTTTTTTGTGTTTTTATCAGCTTTCATTGTTTTTTCCCGGTTTTCATTGGAATTTTTCTTTTCTTTCTTTTTTTGTTCTGCTTTTTTATTTCTTTCTCGGTTTTTTTTTCTTGTTTCTTTGTTTCCTTTTCTTTTTTTTAGTTTTTCTCTGGTTTTCAATACAAATTCAAAAAATGTATACATTAGAAACATTGTTTATATACAAGGTTATATTTAAATACAATTAACATTTTTAAAATATTTTACATTTTATGTCTACTTTTTCCATAACATGTAAACACTTTGTGTTCTCTAATACATTTTCCCAATACAGGTTTACATTTTTTAAATACTAGTTTCTTTAATACATTTACAACATTTTTTACACAAAATTATCAATGCATGATTAATATTTGTCACATACAAGATTATCATCTTTTAAATACATATCAAAAACAATTCTACACACATTTTTTTCAAATGCTTGCTTAACAATTTTCAAATACAAGTTTAACATTTTTAAACACTCGCCAACATTTTTTATATATAAAATTAAGAATTTCAACACCAACTTTAATATTCTTTAAATACATTGTCAACTTTCTTCTAACACATTTAACATTTTTAAAAAGAAAAATTGACATTTTTTCAATACATCCTCAACATTTTTATATACATATTAACATTTTTAAATACAAGTTTATAACGATTTCTCTAATGCTTGGATTAAAAAAATTAATGGTCAATATTTTTTATACATGATAAATATTTTTTCTATATGCATTTAACATTCTATAAATGCTTGACTACATTTTTTTTTAAGTTTTATGAAAAAATATATGGAATATCTGGAAATATAATTAAAGTAATATAAAACAAAAAAATAAAAAAATGGCATAAAAAGAAAGAAAAAAAGAATAAATGAGAATATGGCATGTGGCCAGCGGCGCGATGGCCAGCCCAACATGGAGCTTGCCTTCCTCTTGTCTCGCTATACGCGAGACATATCAGTGCCCCTGGAACCTTCCCAAAACGGCGTGAAATGTTTCAGAAGCTTCTGAAAATTGAGCCGAAACCTCCATGAGCCAGCCCAAGAGATAGCGCCAAAAAAGTGGACACCGCCATTGAACTCGCAACCTCAACGTACGAAGGAAAGAGCTCGAACCACTAGGCTATCCGGCTTTGAACCTGCTTTTTTCCCTTCTATTTATTTCTTCAGTTCGTGAGTTTTTTTTCCCAGACATTTTTATTCGGTTTTCCTTTTTTTTCTTTTCTCTTTTTCTTAAATGCGCAGATTCTTTCCAAATTCATGAACTTTTTCTTCAAAATTGAAGAACCTTTTTTCCAAAATGCATGAACTTTTATTCAAGTTCGCGGACTTTTTTCCAAATTCCTGAACATCTTTTTGAAATCAATGAACATTTCCAGATTTGTGAAATTTAAAAACATCTATGAACTTTTTTTCATATTCAGTGAAATTGTTGTAAAATCAATTTAACCTTTTTTAAAATTCAATGATTTTTTTGAAAAAATGATGAATTTGTTTTAAAAAATTTGATGACTTTTTTGAAAATTAGATGATCTTTTTCCCAAATCGATGAACTTTCATAAATTTTGTGACTTTTTTCAAAATTGATGAACTTTTTTAAAGTTAATGAAAAAATTTCAAATTTCTGAACATTTTTGAAGTTTTGTGAACTTTTTGTTTCAAAATGCATGAACAATTTTGAATTCATGAGTTTTTATAAAAGAAACCGATTTTTTTTAAAAAAATAGTTTTTCATATTTTATTGATAAGTCAATGGCTAACCGGTCAACTGGTCAACCATTGACTGAGTGTGTGAATTCCCTTTCTTTGGACTGGGCGAGCGAAGCGACTAGGTGAATACCCGAGCGAGCAATGGGACTGTTGGGCCAGCCTACCGGAGCGGCGGTGCCATAAGCGCCAATTAGGAGCACCCCTTATTTTGGTCCACGGAAACTGAATCAACGATGTAGCTAGTCTTTGGGCTCTCTACTCGGATCAGCATAGTTTCCGCTGGCGTCAGATGGGTAATTAGACTCTTCTCCCATATATATAGCATGTCTCGAACATTGGATATATTTTTCAATCTTTTTTTGGTCACTTCATATGTTTTCTTTTTCTGCTCATCATTTTATTATTATTACATTTTCTATTTTTATTCCTTTTTTTACCCTTTTTGGTATATTCGGCGTTATCTAGGTGTACCTTTTTTGTTGTCTTACAAGTTAAGTTGTTTTGCTGCCCCCGAGAAAGCATTGATATTCATATTATTTTTCTAATATGTCACCTGAGTTGCACATCCGTCCGATTGCGTGCAACTATAGGTTAGAGAGTGACAATGGTTACATTTTGTCTTTTCAAAAATATCATTCCGAGTTACACATCCGTCAGCCATGGCAACTAAGGGGTATTTTTTTGTCATTTCTTGCATTAAAATTGTCCTTTTTATTTTAAATTTCACTTTATTTACTTGCGTTATTGTGTTCATTTTATTATTTTCTATATCGTATTCCTTGCTATCCTTATCTTTTTGGTATACTCGATGTTATGCTCGCGTAACTTTTTTCTTGGCTCAAGTTATACTTTCTCTCAAGTTGTATCGTCGGTCGAGCGTGGTAGGGATTGATATTTTTCAAATATATATACATACATACATATATATATATATAGGGTCGCGCTATTCGTCACCCTGGGTGAGGAATAGTTATTCTTCACCCCCTCTCTATTTTGAGGTCAATGCACCGTATTTTTAGGTTTCGTAAATTTTGCCTTATTTCATACGTAAAAAGAGAACGTAAGAAAATTTATACTCGCCGTAAAAAATATTTTATGTTACGTAAAATTACGAACGTAAAAACATAGTGTAAAACATACATAAAATGCGATATTTCTGGTCTTATGACCTTTTTTTTTTGTTTTCTTATACCAAATTTTACGTAGTGAATCAATATGAATGTAACTATTTGTATTCCAAACGTAATTTATTTATGAAGCGATCGTAAGATTACCTCGGGTGAAGAATAACTTATTCTGCCCGCTGGGTGATGAATAGGATTACTTAAGTTCTTTTTGATGACTCTTTTATCGATTACCCCGTGTATATATATAATGTCATCCGAGTTGATATTTATATTTTTCTTAAGTTCTTTTTGATGACTCTTTTATCTTTTTTCGCGTGGGCATCCCGCGTGCAGTTGCATGTGACCTAATTCATATGTAATTGCAAGCATCATAACACATGTGTAATTGGCTTGGGCCTTTTTATTCCTCTTACAGAAAATATCTTACTACACCCACGCATGTGTCCCCGTGTACAACCGGCAATGACGCACCACATGCACAACTGCAAGTGTCGCAATACGCATGCAACTGGTGTTGGCCTAACTTTTTCTTTTCAATTTGTTAAAAATATTAAAAACATGGGTCGCAAGTGTAAGTTCTCAAACAGAGTCGCAACTTTAAGTTTTCAAAAATGAATAGCAATTGCAAGTTTTCAAGTTTTTCAAATGGATCTCAATTGCAAGTTTTCAAAAATGGATCGCAACTATAAGTTTTCAAGTCGGGTCGCAACAAGAAGTTTTCAAATGAGGTCGCGACCATAAGTTTTTAAACAGGGTCACTACTGTAATACTGCAAGTTTTCCACAAGGAGGAGGGGGGCAACTGCAAGTTTTCAAATGGGGTCGCAATGACAACTTTTTAAGTCGGGTAGCAAGTGTATGTGTTTCAAATGTGGTTTCAACTGCAAGTTTTAAAAGAGGGTTGCAACTGCTTGTGCGAGTGTCTTAACCTGTGGGTTTTAGGTTATGTTTAGGTTTTTAGGGGTTTAGAAAGTTGTTTTCTACAACTGAGGGAGATTGTTTTTAATTTTAATTTTTCTCTTAAGTTTCATTTTTTTAAAAGACTATTGCTTGTACGTGGGTGTCCTGCGTGCAACTACATGTGACAGGACCATCAAGCGCCTCAACACACATACACACACAACTAGTGCCAGACACTTTAGAAATAAGATCCTACCACTCACGCGCCCCGCTATGGTTGACTTGTAGAATTCCAAAAATGCCATTTCTGAGCATCCACTGCTTTTTTCCTGTCCTCCCGTTGTTCATGTTCTCTATACTACTTGTCAATAATTTTCCGTGTGATGCTATGATTGACTTTTTTTTAAACATCATTTTTAGCATCAACCTTGTGGATTTTATCGTGTGGTTTTTATTATTTTTGTTAGCCAATATTCTTGTGCAGCCCAACTACAAAGAACATATAAATAAGTGATAAAATCAAGTTGTTACACAATTCTAATAATATATAAATGGTGTGTATACTACTCACTCCACGTCCGTTTGAGCGACAATTATTATGGGACGGAGGGAGTACTATAGAATACAATCGTTTCTTTTTTTACATCAAACTTAATTGTTTCCTAGTTTTTTCTTAGAAACACTTGTAACTTTATTCATACTCATAACAATTACAGGTACACTGATTTGGATCTAAGATCTAAGAAAATATAAAATAACTCCTATGACTAAGAATTGCAATGAAATCTCTTGAAAACACCTTCTTCACGGCGTCAATCTCTCCTCAAAGAAATACTCCAAAGACTTCGGTAAAGAGGCTGCAATTGGACTGGAGCAACGATGTTGTTACTCTTTCGCCCGCACGAACATTACTAATAATGGTTTTTGAAAGCGCCTTGAGTCGCCCATCCAAAGATATGGGAGGCCCTGATCGATGAATGTACTTGGACCGGGGATGATCAACTAGAAGTGCAGGTCATCGAATCACTATATCTTCACCATGATGTCGATGAAAGATTTCACCTCCACAAAGAATCATACCAACAAAAAAGACTTGACACAACAACATAAACTCATCAGATCTGAATAATCGGATCTACGAGGACGAAAAACTCTCTACTCTCATAGCACCGCCAAAAGAACGAGAGAAATTTTATTCTCATAAAACTATGATGATCACTAGACGATTACCAAGAAAGAGGTCTTCAAGATCTGAGATCCCCCCACCTCTCAGCGCCAAGGTGGCAGCCGATGGCGAGGGGACCTAAATTTCTCAGATGGCGGCTGCGGCGGTGGCACGAGAAACCCTAATTGTTTCCTAGTTATTGTAGCAAAGTCTAGCTGACCTTTGAGCAAGGCCCTGGCCTTGAACCCCACGCTACGCGGTTATTTTTGCATCTATTCAGTAAACCAACTATTGGGTTGGATACAGGCGAGGCCCATATATATGTGCACAAGAGCGAACAAAAAAAAAGGATGGGCCAGCCCAAAGATGGAAACCAGGTGGGTGGAGTGACAAATAGTGTTACTACAAAACGCGTTGACATCAGTCGACTGAGAAATAATGGAATCGTTGGGAATCAACCGACTGAAAACATCTCTACTTGGCACGTGCCCCATGGGCTCCGCACACCACTGTCCGTTTCACCTTATCTCCTCCAAGCCCACCTTCTCCTACCTCCCCGATCCTGCCATGGATCCCCCCTTATCCTACCTTCCCTACCCAGCCATGGATCCCCTCTTCTCCTACCTCCCGATCCCACCATCGATGTGCCTCCAAAGATGCACCCAAATCGACGGTGTCCATATGCACCCCAAGAGATCAAGCTCAGGATGGCTTACTGCAAAGCTAGCGCGAGGTTGCCACAAGACTGCATCTCAACTCTGGCGTGCTGCAAGGCCAGGAAGAGACTGTTGCAAGTCTTTGCTTCAAGCTGGCATCCCAACTCCGGCGAGCTCCACACAGTGTGCTGCAAGGGCAGAGGCGTGGCTGCTGCAAGCTGACATAGCAACTCCAGCAAGCCGATTTCTCGGCACGTGCTACGCGTAACTCGTTAGTCGGGAGACTTGCCCTTTCTTGGAAAAGAAAACTCATAAACTTTAAACATTCTGAAACTGCTTTTCTTTTCTAAGGACATGTTGAATGCCAGTGCATGGCAACATCTGCTATGTTCCCGAAAGATGAAGAATGTTTGCGGCAACATGACTCGTGTTGCAAAGGTGGGTACAACCCACAGCAGATCGAACGCGGACGATTCTCTCCGCGCGTCAGCCGGCTAATGCGTAGCACGCGCCGACAAATCAGCTGAGCTCAAGGTGCTACCATAAGGATATCGGCGAGAGCATCGAAGGGTGCGGAGACCAGGAGACTTGCCCTTTCTTTAAAAAAAAATACTCATAAACTCAAACGTTCTGAAACTGCTTTTCTTTTCTAGTCTAGATGCAAACTGCTTAGCGGTTCAGATGTCGCCATCAGCCAAATACACCCCAACCAGGCGCTCCGCTGATCAGGATAAGATGAACCATTCTTATGTTAAATATCAAGGAGGGGATGTCGCCATGTCATGTGGCCACAGGTAATCCAAAGAACTCCCACGGTCGGTGTCGTGTGCATTACTACAATCCTGGTCATGCTCCAAGTCAATCACAGAGCGCGTTAGCATTGCACCACGACGCAGCACGCACATCACGCGTGCCATCACAGCGTGTACGGATAGACCCTGAGCCTCGAATCAGCAGCACCTGATCCAAAGTGAGATTCCATCATCAGCACACACACCGCCGACACGCACCTGTCCTCATCAGCGCCTTAAACCAGATGCGAGACGCTGCACCACACGACATGCAAATGAATTCACGCAATCAAGCCGCTGCCGCTCGCTCACAGTGCCTGCAACAGCACAGGCAAAGGACGACTCCGTGTGGGTGCGGCACCAGCCAGGCCATTGCGCATTTGCACCGCACCCGTGTGACCCTACGGTCACTTGTTCGAAGCTGGAAGCTTCTTCACCTGACACTGACAGATAATGCGTCCGGTGTCATCTCGGAGATCACCAACCAAATTCAGAAACTGTAACCACAGGTGGGCCGGTGAGCCGGCTCCAGCATCACCTGACATTCATTTCCGAAAAAGAGAAAAAGGCTTTTCACCGGCATCACTGTATAAGATGGGTGCTAAATATATACAGAATGGAAGCTAGGGTAAATGAAAATCTATTGCAAACGATCGACGGCGGCGGAGGGTTTCTGTTGCTACTTTTTATGCACAGGAAGTCCGGGCTGGAGCGGCACCTAGCAACAAGCGGGGCGGGAAAAGAAACGAAAATGGGAGGGGGTAGAGTTTCCTGAAGGCTGCGGCATCACATCACGGCTGCAAATCCTTTTCTTTATCAGCTGGTTCTATTAGGTAGTACGCCCGATCACCGACCATATCTTGTATCCCTGGAGAAAGCATCATACATCAGATAGAGTCAGAGTTGGAAAGGAAAGAAAATGAAAGAACTCGATCGAGGTTGAAATACAAAAGCAAATTCTATGAACTGGAAGGCGACAATCATGCTGAATTTGATGGGCAGTCTCAAAATACTACTCCTTACAACATAAAATCATCACAAGAAGTTCTACTATACCCACCTAAATCTGAAGTCCTAAACGGCTAAACAGCTGCTCATGAATACAGAACAGATAGGAGATGATTAATAATGGGAAGCAGACAAGTCATATCTGTGAAGGTTTGGACTAGTATGCGGCTATTGGGTACTTGTGTATTTTAGGAGCATGTGGTCATACAACATAGCTCCAATAACTATCGCATAGAATAGCAGATTTTCTATACTGACCTGTAATGGAAACTGGCCATTCTTCCTGGTGTTGCCATACTAGGTACCGCCCCTGTGACAATGTACTCATCATCGATTTCATCAAATCTGATCTCCCTCAGGTCAACAGCTTGTGTCGGAACCTCGAGATTGAAGTTCTCCAGATGAGCCTGATTGCTGTTCCTCCTTCCACTTCCTCTACTGTCCCTTCCTCTCCCTCTTCTTCGGCTTCTTGGATATCTACAAAAAGCCTTGCAACAAATAAAAGACCACCACTTCCTCCTAGCCCTGCGGAGCACTTCATAGTCATCTCCAGTATCATCATCCCCATATTCAATGACATAGTCTCCGAGAACGATACCATTAGGAACTTGTGCATGTATCGTGCTCAAGACATCCACGATATCAGAAGATTGCTGGAAGTTGTCCCAATCAACTTGCCTGGCAGGATCTATTTCTGAAGGGCGTGAATCTGGATGCTTTTGCTGTGTGTGCTTCTGAAGCTCATTGAAGTTACCAGTAAAGGAGCAGCAATCCTCTTCACAGCATCTCTTCTTCTGGTTAAGATGCAGACGCGCCTCGCTGATTACAATCCACCCGATAACATCACCTCTGCACAATGGGCAACTTGGGCGGTTGTTTGCGTGAGACGACACGATGTGGATGCTATCAAGAGGGGCCACAGCTATAGAGGAGACCTTGACATTGGCAGGCAGCTCATAAGCACCTTTGAACCTCTCAAGACAGTTGGAGCGGGTCTGGTCGGTGTCACACACAAACGGCCTGCAACCCTTCTCATAAGATGTGCACCTCAGTAGGACTGCATTGTGAGGGTAATCTAGGCAGATTGGGCAGGTAACGTCCTCCTTCCAGCTTTTGTCAAGATGTATGTCGAGATCAAAAGAGCTGGGCCTCACCACCTTCTTCACCATCAGGTTTCCTGAACCCATGTCGAACTTGGTAGCAGAACTTGTGTCCCTTAACAGTTGCAACTTTTCATCACAACCTGCATGACATCAACAAGCAAAACAGATACTAATTAGCACCGAGTTCCTCCTTTCTAAACATAGCATATCTGTTCCATACACAGGGAAGCGACATATTTAGCATTTTCATCAATACAGAGCATGGTAGCTGATGAGTGATGACAGTCTATGTATGGCACCGCACAATAAAGACATGTTCAGTACTCAATCAGTACATGTAAACATTAATTTTTCCCATAAGCTCTTTTTTTTTTTGAACACTCCCATAAGCTCTTTTGATTGATCCGCTAAAAGTCTATTCCATTTATGCTCAAAAACTGAAAAGAGAATCCCGGCCCAACCCCGCAACGCAATAGCTGATGGTTTACTACCGTGGTCTGATTTCAACTCCCCAAAATCATGATATCGCTCTGACGAACCCAGCCATCTATCCAACCAATCAAACATCCTAACAACAGAAACGGAAATCAACAAACAAAATCCCAAATAGAGGTCGATCTGGGTGGGTACTGGCCGAAACCAATCGAAACTCCTAACCAGACCCCTTGAACCCACATCTGAACAGGGCGCCTCACCGGCCGCGCGGAGGAGATCGGGATGGAGCCGCCCGTGAAATCAAATCACGCTACACGAGTATATTCGCCGGCCTAAACCCCTCCTGAGCTCTAAGAATCACTCCAGCCCACCAAAAAGCGTCGGCAAGGGGGCTAAACAAACAGCCCCAAATCCACCCGGACGAAATCCGCGGAGCACGCGCGCCGCACGCCCCACCCGCAAAATCCCTTCCGAAACCCAGCCCGCATCACGCAGAGGGGGGAGAGGCGGGTCGACCGGCCAGGAGCGCCGATCGCCCGAAGGGGACAGCAGAGGACGTCGAAATCCAGCGGGAAAAAATGGGGGGAGGGAGGGCCGTACCGTCGCCGCTGGCGCCGCCGCGGCGCGGGGTAGGTGGCGGTGGTGGGAGAGGAGGGGAGAGGCGAGGAGTTGAAAAAACTGTACCCTCCCACAGTTCGCTCGCACGCTCGCCAAGGACTTCCGAGGTGGTGGTGGTGGTGGTGGTGATGCAGCCACCCTCTCCCTATCTCCCCTCTCCTCTTTTCTACTCGCGCATCCAAGTCGCCATCCATTTCGGCTCTTCCGTTCAGTTTTCTTATACCGGGTCGCACTCCCCTTTCCTCTGCCTTTTTCCGTTTCTTTTTCATTCACGGGAAAATCGACCCTTTTGTTTCTTCTGCTATTTTATTATATACAGTTTTGCTAATTATTTAATTTCCCAGCTAGTTAGTCAGTATATATAGTAGGAGAGGTAAAATAAGCTTTACTGATTCAAACAGAGCTCTCTGTTCCCATAGCAAATATAGTACTAAATATATACTCCCTCCGTTCGGAATTACTTGTCGCAGAAATGGATGTATCTAGACGTATGTCTCGGAAATGGATGTATCTAGAACTAAAATACGTCTAGATACATCCATTTCTGCGACAAGTAATTCCGAACGGAGGGAGTATATATTTAGTTCTAGATACATCCATTTCCGAGACATACGTCTAGATACATCCATTTCTGCGACAAGTAATTCCGAACGGAGGGAGTAGTAGGAGAGGTAAAATAAGCTTTACTGATTCAAACAAGGATAGGGCCATGTTTACGTAATCCAGATTCAAAAACCACATTAGATACAGAGTAAAATAACCGGCTCCACCAATGTAACGTTTCCATGGAGATCGCCAAATGGGATTTCGTAGGCGCGACGATCCTTCTCGCAGTGAGATTGTGCGTGGGGGAATATGAAAGAGTTTCTTTTTTTCTTTTTTTTTGCGCTCACACAGAATAATAAGATGGGAAAGGGATGGCCGGACGGTTGACGTGTGGAGGAAGAACATGGCATATGCCAATTGAAAAGAAGCAAGACTCCGTTACAACTCAGCCACACAAACGCAAAATTCACACCTACTACTACCTCTTACTCTACTGCCATCTGGTATGAAATGTGGACACGGGTGACTTGGATTTAGTACGTGGAAGAAACGGGTGCTGCTCCACGGGGTGGTAAAACTTCACACAGCCCGGTCGCCAATCCAGAGTAGTACCAGCGTTAGGTGAGGAGACCCTGACCTCCAGCTACATTTCATCTGCAAATGTCACGTGGGATCATACTGAAGCAACCCATCGCCTTCTCAGCTACATCAGCAAAGATCGTTCAAGATCAAGACTCAAAACGGAATCCAACAAGGCATATATCATTTTCTCGACAAGTCATACGCTGCATACAATTTAGTCAGTCTCGCCATCATCATCAGACTCGTCATAGGTTCAACTGGGCTCAACGGTGTGAATAGCAGTGTCGATACCAGCAGCCGCACAAAACTTCGACAAAGGACGCCATTATTCTAGATGGATATCGTCGACAAAAACACAACCATGGCCGCGAGGGCAGTAAGTAGTGCTGGAGCTCCACGGACTGATTGCTCCCTACAGGAAGAGTGGGCGTCGCGACTAGTACGGGACGTTCTTGGGCAGGTTCCGGATCACGTTGCTCTTCATCCCGATCTTGGTCCTCATCGTCTCCACCCCGCTCTTGTTCATCGCTCGGAGCACCTTCAGCCTCACCATCTGCTCCTTGGACTGGACCGTCACCAAACCCATGCTCTTGTAGCTGAAGAGGGGGGACAGAAACCACAACACAATTAAGCCTAACGGTCTCGGCAATTGTTACAAATGCAACATGACAAAGATACTTGAACGGAAGGACGAAGAATGCGGGATTCAGACCTGGAAGCCAGGGAAAGCGCAAGAGCACGGTCTGCTGCAACCGAAGGCCGTGGCTTCTGGCGGTAGTAGCGAATGAACTCTCGGGAACCAAGAGTCGTCACACGTCTCCCTTTCTCGCTCTTGCTTGTGATCACAAGCTCGGATCCACCACCTCCCAGTTCAATGCTGTTGTCCATGTCACCTGCAGCAACCAGCTGCTTACCCTCCACATCAACATAGCTGCAGCGAAACAATGACATCAGGTGTTTAGATGTGTGCAGAACATTCATCACTAAAGGATACTACTTAATATCCAACACTGACCACACAGATACTACATGCACATTCACCACTAAAGTATGTACTTAATATCCAACACTGACCACACAGATACTGCATGCCTGATTCAGTGAACAGCGGAAGAAATGTTTAAACCGTTAAGCATTTGAGATCAACTTCACTTTCGTTCAAAACTATCCCAACATAAATGGCTAATTAACAGAATACAATTCTCAACAGCATTTCTGCTTCAATCTAAGCATTCATGCAACAACAGAAAACCAAGAGCCAACGCAAAGAGCACAAATTATAGAAATTGAAAAACATATGCTAAGACGAGTATGTTCTCCAACAGGGTGTCTCGAAAAAAAGCCCCTCAGAAGCCCAAATGAAACCCTAATGTTATCAAAACTAATGATCTTATTACAGGAAACAAGAAGGTTAGTAACAATTTTGTACGAAGAAACTTATTAATACAAAGTTAGCACGGTACAAACCTGCTGCTGTAATCGTAGAAATCCTCAAGGTCAGCATCTTCATCCTCCCCACCATCTCCATAACGCAGTTTGCAGTGACCTTTTGCATCCATATGCTTCCTGACAGCCTCAAGACTTTGGAAAGGCTGGCATCTGTCATTGCAGTAGAGGCACATGAAATCACGCTTCACCTGCAGGCAGAATAACCAGTGAAAGATGAAGTTAAAAAACATGCAACTAGCGAACATGAACCATTAGCACTGGTGGGAAAATGCCTACCTTCAATCCGACATATATAAGAAGGCCATTGGGATCTTTCAAGTATTCACTGTCAGGTATGAAGAAACCATGCTTTTTGTGCATATGGATCATGCAGTCCTCTATGTTGTCATGCTTGAGATCACACATGAAGCAGACCGAGGGATCCAACATTTCAAGATCAGCCATCTCATCATCTGATTTAGAGTCCTCGTCTACTTGCATGTTTGAGGTAGACTCCAGCTCACTTGGGTCCACTTCAACCCACTCTTCCTCCTCATCCTCATCCTCATCCTCATCTTCATCTTCTTCCATTGCAGAGGGGGCTCTACGAGGGACTCGCTCAGGAAGTGGCTTGACTACTGCAGCAGTGGAGGCATTGGGCTCCTGAGAAGCTCTCAAGAGATGTGATCGCGTGGTGAGATGTTGGGCATGAGCTTTTGCACTCCTGTACCCTTTTCCACAAAGAGCACAGCTGTAAGACATTGGAGGGGCAACGGTAGAGTTGCTCCCCTCTGCTAAAATAGTTTGTCTAGCAATAAACAGAGCCTCGGTAACTCCAGGAACTCCAGCCACCTGACCATACACTGAATATCAAAATGATGCACAACAGAAATACAGAACTGAGGTAAGCAAGAAGTAACAAAATCAAACAGTTCCAAATCAAACAGTTCCCAGGAATGTCTTACAAGTACAGTTGCCAAGTTGATAACATAGAAATATGATAGCAAGTTTCCCTTTGTGTAGGGTTTAATCGTCAGCTAACGGGGTATCTAAAAACAGACACTTAAATTGAGTTGCCTCCGTTTTGTTCAGCTAAACTTTCCTATTGCAAGGTCCATTACAGATAAGGAATATAGTTTCTTCTCCAATAAGTAAGATAATTCTCCCTCGTACTCTAACAAAATACCAGGTGCATAATCTACAGCATGGATAAGCTGCCGGGCATCCTCTCATGAACAAAGCAGGAATGTATAACATTTCTTCTGCAAACAGATTGGCACATTCCAAAAGACAAATCAGAGATGGCCCTTCTCTACGATTCTTAACCAAAGCAAAGTAGGAATCTTACATTTCTTTAGTTGACAGTATACCTAAAAATTTCTAATTAAAATGCTCGCCCTGCAATCTAGTGCCTCCAGTTACCTCAAAACAATGAGCAAAGAATACTCATTCTAATCATCCATGAGCACTAACACGAGCCAGCCGCCTAAACCTAACAAAACAAGCAATAAAAATTCGCAGGGGAAGCGTTTGGGCAGGCCTACTAGGCATCATAATCTCCGCTCCAGAAGCGCGCAACACATCAGATACCCATTCATATCGCCTGCGGAACGCACCATCTGCTGCTACCTAACACGAACCCTAACAGCACATAAACACCAATCGCGCGGCACCGGCGCGGGGAGAAGCTGGACGCGGCGCGGGGAAGACGGTGGTAAGCATACTACCTTGCGCTTGAGGTTGTAGCGGTGCCACTCGGAGCGGTAGTGGAGGCGCTGCTCCTCCTCCTCCTCGAACGACGCGTTGCAGGCGTTGCAGGTCACCGTCGGCATCTCGGGCGCCTCTTCCTGTCCCCTCGGCTCCGGCTCGGACCAAGCTTCGGCGGGCGAGCGGCGGCGGCGGTCGCGGGGAGTACTCGGCCTGGAGTTGCGATTCTCTCTTTTGCGGTGTGGTTTGGAGTGGTGGCGGCGGGGGCGGCTGGAGGAGAGGAAGCCAAGTAGGCGAGGGCGAGGGAGGACGCGCTCGGCGGTGACGTGGGCGCTTGGGTCAGGCCTCTACCGCCTCTAGGTTTGGGCCTTACTTGGGCTCTCGGTCGTTCAGCACTTAGGCAGGCTTTAGCCGCGTCGTAAAGCAAGGCCCATTCGTCGGTAATATCGATTCTCAAAAAAATTAAAAAAACTATCCTCGGTAGTATCGGTACGACAGCGCATATAGCGTTTTTTCTCCCCATCGGTTTTGGGAACCTTCCTGGTTTCTGAGGCGGTTTTCTCCGGGGTTTTCTGGGCGAGTTTTTGGCCAGTTTCTTCTGCTGAATCCGCATTCATCGTACTCGGCGGAGAAAAGTATATTTTTCGTCCCTTAATTCTTGACAGAGTCTAGATTTGGTCCGTCAACTTCAAAACCGGACAACTTGCACCATTAACTATTGAAACCGGACAAGATTCATCCCTGGTCACGGTTTTGACCGGTTTTGGGTGCTGTCCCACCCCGGTTTTGACCGTGCCAAGTTGAATTCGCATACTTTTTCACAGTCTACTTAATGTTTTCAAATTCAGGTACTTTTTTCAAATATGTGAACCTTTTAACTTCGTGTACTTTTTTCAACTCCGCGTACTTTTCTCAAGTTCACATACTTTTTTCAAATCCGCTTACTTTTTTAAAGTTCATGTAATTTTTTAAAATTGACGTACTTTTTCATATTCACGTGCATTTTTTTTGGAAAGAGTTGATGATTTTGAAAATTTTACGTGAACTTGAAAAAGTATGCGGATTTGGATTTCTTGTACGCAAATTAGAAAAAAAATATGTGGATTTGAAAAAATTATGTCAACTTGTAACAAGTATGTGAATTTCAAACAAAGTTCATGGATGGGAAAAGGAACGCGCATTTGAAAAAAAATAAACAAACTGTAAAAAGTATGCGGATTTGAAACAAGTACGTGAATTTCAAAAACACTTCATGGATTTGAAACAAAACACTTGGGTTCGCTAAAATTATACGAACTTAGAAAAATATCCGGATTTGAAAAAAGTACGCAAGTTTAAAAAATCATGAATTTGAAAAAGTACGCAAATTTCAGAACTGTTCACGGATTTGAAAAAAAGTATGTTTATTTTTTGAAAAAAATACACGACCTTGAAAAAACTACGTCGATTTGATAAGAGTATGTGAATTTCGAAAAGTTCACAGATATGAAACAATTACGCGAATTTGAGTCAGCACCGGTCAAAACCGGGGTTAGTCAGCACCAAAACCGGTCAAAACCGAGACTAGGGATGAACCTTGTCCGGTTTCGGTAGTTGGGGGTGCAAGTTGTCCGGTTTCGAAGTTGGGGGACCAAATCTAGACTTCACGAAGAGTTGAGGGACGAAAAATATACTTTTCTCTACTCAGCGGGGAATTGAATACACGAAACCAGATCGGTATGTTATATTGAACTCATACTCCTCTATCGTCACATAGTCCTCTACCGCCACCAGCTCTTTATCAAACACCCATGGCCCATTTCAAGTGCCTTCCTCTTCTCAGATTCTTCGTGGAAGGTAAACATGAACGGGTTCTCCCCGACCTCCTTGCAATCTATCCCCTTGACCAGGCATCAAACCCTACCGAGAGAGAGAGAGAGAGACATATTTGCATCTGGATGAGCAAGTTTCTCTGACAATACCTTCCCCACTTCATGTACTTCGACGTACCTACCATGATATGTCTCTGGATACTTATCTGCACCCTTTTCTTTTCTTCCTCCGACAACTTCAACCCTTTCATCAACCTTGTCACGCCCTCCATCTCCAACCAATCCTCCAACCCCCGACGCCGCCTAGGGTTTGTGGTGTATAAACCGCCAAATATTGCTAAACAAGGGCGGAACTTCCTTATGACCAAAGGGGGCATATGCCCCCACCCCCTCTTATCTACTATATCTAGATAGGAGCTCCCCACTACAAGGAATTCTCTAGCCTCTCCTTAAGCCACGTCACCCCAATTTAATTCTAGCCATGGATTCAAGGCATGCTTATAGATAGCCATCCAATTTAGGGCCACGCTGTGCCGCATGCACCTATTGTACGATGAGGTGCGCTTCGGTACAACCCCTCCCCCCAAAAAAACGTATAAGGGGTAGGGCGGTCATTTCACATGCCGTATTAAAATACCCGCCCGCCGTACGCGCGCCCGCGTCGCCGTACGACCCTGTCGCGTACGCCCGCGTCGCCGTACGGCCCTGTCGCGTACGCCCGCCCGCCCGCGCCCACGCCTGGTGTACGCCCGCCCGCCCGCCCGCTGCGTACGCCCGTGTGGTTCGAGTGAAAGAAAAAAAAAACCCCGATCGGGCGAACCCTATCTTCCCGTCGCCTCAGCCGCCGCCTCTCGCTCCGCCGCCGCCGCCGCCGCCATCTCCGGCAGTACCTGGCCGACGGGAAAATAAAGACGCCGTCAGCACCTAGTAATACCGACGCGTTGTGCGTGACTGGACGCCGACAACCGCCTAGGTCCGGCAGACGCCGCCGCCGTCATCAGCTCGGCTTGCTGTTCGCCCTCGAGCCTCCGGCGAATCTCAACGCTATTGTCATGTCTGACGAAGGCAACGAGGTACGCGAGCCGCTGGCATAGTGATTTAAAAACGGATTTAAGTTGCGAGGATGTTACGTGATGTTTGAATGGATCTTTGATTATATATAAACGTGTATAGATGGAGGCGGAAATCGGATATGACGGTGATGATGGCGGTAGCGAGGACAGATCATTGTCATTGGATGAAGACGAACATGACGGGGAAAATTATATGAGTTTGGATGAGTCTTACAGTGGCAATGTAAGTGGTCTGCATGTTGTCAAGCATATTAAATACAAGCATCCGCGATGACACTAACATGTACTTGTTTGACTTTGCACAGGTGTGACGACCCCGGCTTAATCGTGCACTAACCATACACGCAAATGCACATGATCAAGCCTAAGGACTCACTTGAAGATATCACAGCACAACTCTAAAACATAAATAAATTCATACAAGCTTTATATTACAAGCCAGGGCCTCGAGGGCTCGAATACATAGCTCGATGGCATACAAGTGTCAGCGGAAGCATCAGATATCTGGGTACAGATATATTACAGAAATAAAGATAAGCCTTTAGAAGGCGGGGCAAAATAAAATACTACGATCGAAAGGCGTGGGCCTCCTGCCCTGGACCCTCCGAATCCTACTCCTGGTCGTCGGTCGGCTCCTCGTAGTAGTAGTACTCTCCGGGATGGTAGTAGTAGTGGTCGTCGACAGGGGCGTCTGGCTCAGGGGCTCCGACGCCTGGTGGCATCAAAAGGGATATGGGGGAAAAAAGAAAGTAAAGCAAACGTGAGTACTCATCCGAAGTACTCAGCAAGCAAGGATCTATACTACATATGCAACATTTTCAAAGGAGGGCTGTTTTAGTGGACTGGGCTGCAGAAATGCCAGAATAGAGGGGGAAAGCCTAGTCCTATCGAAGACTAGCATCTTCCATCATCTTCATCGGTCTTTCAGCATTAGAAGAGGACAGAATATATAATGCAAAGTAGTAGTAGTAGTATCATCAACCTCGGCCAGAGATTCTTCCTCGACTCCCTGCGAGAAAGCAATCCCAGAGCCATACTATCCATTTCATCTCAAGTCATCAGTTCTAGTTGTACCGATCGGGATACAACTCCGAGTGTCCGTTACCGTAGGACAGGCTATCGATAGATTAGTTCTTCCCTGCAGGGGTGCACCAACTTACCCACCACGCTCGCTTAACTCCGGCCGGACACACTTTTCTGGGTCATGCTCGGCCTCGGCTAAGCAACACGCCGCAACCCGACCAAACACTTAACAGAGAGGTCAGCACGCCGGACAAACCTATGCCCCCAGGGGTCTTGGGCCATCGCCCCGGACGCTCCTGCCCGTTGCGTACACCGCCGGTGAGCAGACCTAGCAACCCCTTATACAAGTGCGGTTGCGTTCCCAGTCCAACCCAGCGTGTGCTGCTCAGTTGCTGACATCTATTAAGCTTCGGCTGAAGTATACGACGCAGAACGCCCATACTATGCCCACGTGATGGTTAGTGCTATCAGGCCAGAGGCCCCTCGGATCAAATATCCAAACCTTTAGTGGATTAGGAGCGCGCGGTAACGAGCAGAGACTCACGATCGATGTGACCCCGTCACCCCGTCTCGAGGACTTGCGGCAAGGGCTAAGAATGTCTGGCCACGCCTCGTAGTTACCTCGCGGGCACCTCTCAGGTCAACCCGACTCCACATCATTTCGCATTCATGCTCGCGCGAGTACCCCTCAGGGCCGACCCATCTTTAGTATCATGGTTCGGTGTTCCGTCATAGTAACCAAAGTCTCCGTGTGTCTGACACCAAGGGGGAACCCTGAGGAATCACCCTCGATGGAATCCCACTCGATGATATCATCAAGGTGAACGAAGGAGGAATCACCCTCGAGGTCCACACTTGAACAGTTACACGACGGCGTCGGTATCGGGGGTGGTGTAGGAGGAATCACCCTCGCTTACCACGACCGATTAACTAACCTACAAGGTTATCATCAGAAGTGCTGTCGAGGTATCACCCTCGGCACTCGATAGTAACCCAGTAGTGTCTAGCAATTTAAGGGGGAAGTGACGTGCGGTGCCAGGGTCTGATCTTCGATCCCGTTGCTCGGGTCTTCTGAGAGTCTAGCGGGGCAGTCGGGACAAGTGGGTCTCTGATAAGGCTCTACCCATCCTATACTAAACAGTTTAGGATACCAGGAAAGTATCAACAACAGGTTACAAGTAAACAGGCTATGTAGCAGATATAGGACAACAGTAGCAGCAGTAACTTCTAATGCAAGCATAAGAGAGAAGAGAGTGGGCGATATCGGAATGCTCAAAATGGGGGTGCTTGCCTGTCTGCTCGACGGCAAGGGCAGGGTCGTCGGGGACGTAGTCGTACTCCGGAGCGGCGTCTGTCTCGAGAGTTACGTCAACGTCGGGGTCTACCGAGAGAGAAGAGGGGGAAGAAACAGGTAAACATAATGCAAACAGATGCAATACAGTGCGTGCTATGCTATGATGCAGTGCAGGGTTGTCTAAAGATATGTCTAAGTCATTTTGGTTATTTTTGGATTAAAGTTGGTTTTATTATCCGGTGGTTATGCACTATTCATCTACCGGATATGGATGAAAAGGTATGGGTTCTCCTACGTAGGAGGTTCCGGCATCGAAACAGACGACACGATCAAATTCGTCTCGTCATTCTGAGCAACTTTCATGTTTTAAGTTTTTCGATCTGAGCTACGGTTTAAAAGTTATTAATTTTCGAAGTTTAAATGATTTTCTGGAATTATTTTTATTAACAGAATTGAATTATGACATCAGCATGACTCATAGATGATGTCAGCAGGTCAACTGGTCGTCTGACCAGGTCAAACCTGACATGTGGGTCCAGTGGGACCCACATGTCAGCCTCTGTTAGACTAACAATGAATTAATTAAACTAACAGGGTTAATTAGGGGGTGGACCCCACATGTCAGTGAGTCATTAGTATTATTAATTGATTTTTATTTATTTAAAAATGTTTTATAAAACTAATTATGGTGGGGCCCGCGTGTCAGTGACTGGGATTGCCCAGTCAGCACAGTTGACTGGGTCAACCTAGTCAACTGGGGCCCGTGGGGCCCTCTGTCAGTCACACGGGAGGCTGCCACGTCGGCGCCTGGTCAGCGCCGCCGGAGTTTCGCCGCCGGCGACCAATTTAGAAGCGGCTCGGGAGGGGGTCGGATTTCGCCTACGCTAGGTCAAATCGCGCGCGGTTGGGTTCTTTCGAACGGGCGTTCAACGCCGCGTCCAACCGTGGCGGTGGCGTCGCCAGAGAAGCCCTACAGCGACGGCGGCGACAAGCGCAGCGGACGCCGGAGTTCGGGCGATGATGGGATCGGAGCTAGAGGGCACGGGGAGACATGTACGTGTGCTTGTTGGACTCGCACGAGCTCCAGGAGCTCGACGCTGGGCTCGGACGAGCATGACGGTGACTGTGGTCACGGTGGTGAGATGCTCGGTGGCGGCGAGCTTACGGCATCGACGGCAGCTAGCTACAGGCGACGATGGACAGCGTAAAGCGACGGAGAAGGAGATGGGAGCTCACCGAGCGGCTACGAAAAGCCCTTGATGGCTTAGGAGCAGCAGAACGGCGGGGCTCGTCGGAGAGGCGTCGGCGATCCGAGGAAGAAGACGACGACGTAGGCGAGGATGGGCGGCTCCCAGCTCCGATTCGCGGACGCAGGCGACGTGGTCGAGCGCGGCGCTCCTCCCAGGCACGGTGGTGGCCCGCGGGGACGCCGCTGGCCATGGAAACGACGGAGCTGCGGCGGTGATGGCGTTCGGCCAGAGAGGGGAAAGAGAGAGCGAGCGCTAGGGAGAGGGAGAGAAGTGGCGGAGGAGGCCAGGGGGGGAAGGATGGGCTCGGGCTTATCCCCTCCGCTACCCTGTAGCGTCGGTGGCGCCGGCGTGTCGCCGCGCGAGCGGCGCGCGCGCGCTCGGCCATGGAGGAGACGACACGCGAGGGAGAGAGAAGGTAATGGGCCTGGTGGGCTGGTCCAGGGGCACTGTGCACTTAGGCCCAGTGCACAGTGCCTCGTTTCATTTTTCTTATTTCTGTTTTCTATTTTCTTTATTTATTTTCTGTTTTGTATTAGTTATGGCTCTTTTGCATTTTTGTAAGGTATGAGAGTTGTCCCCAATATTACAATGCAATATTCCCTTCCACCAAAAATTGGTTTGGGCATACTTAGATTTCATTTGAATTTAATATAATTTTAAATGGATTAAAAATGGGTGTTTTGGTACTGTTTCATGTGGTTGGAGTCACTTAACTAAACCAAGTAGCATTGGTCATATCTTTATGAGAGCTTCTGGAATATTTGCTAATTAGTGAACATTTTTCCAAAGGTGTTTGAGCAAATTTATTTTGCACTTTTGTATTTGAGTTAATTTCCAGAATAGAGTTTGAATTGCTTTGGTTAACCACTATGTTTAAGCACTGCAAATGATATGACTTAGCATTATTAGCATTTGACCACAGTGGTAGTTACACTGGGGTGTTACTAGTTCTCCTCCTCTAAAAGAAATTCTCATCCCGAGAATTTAGGAGGTAGAAGGAAAGAGGTCGGGATATTCTTCCCGAAGATGATCCTCGCGTTCCCAAGTGGCTTCATCTTTAGTATGATTCGACCACTGCACTTTCAGGAACTTGGTCGTCTTCTGACGGGTTCGACATTCAGCTTCATCAAGGATGCTGATCGGATGCTCCTTATAAGATAAGTCATCTTGCAATTCAAGCATCTCGTGATCCACTGCGCGGTGCGAAGATTCCTTGAAGCATTTACGAAGTTGCGACACGTGGAAGACATCATGAATATGAGAGAATTGTGGTGGCAACTTCAATTTATATGCCACCTGTCCACGTTTAGCCACGATGTGGAAAGGACCAATATAGCGAGGAGCTAGTTTGCCCTTGATTCCGAATCGACGGGTGCCTTTCATAGGAGTGACACGGAGATAAGCTTGATCACCTGGTTGATAAGTCAGACCCCATCGTTTGCGATCATAATTACTCTTCTGGCGGTCCTGGGCCGCCTTGAGATTTTCTCGGACAATTCTAACTTGTTCTTCTGCATGTTGAATAATGTCCGGTCCCATGAGAGGTCGTTCCCCAGTTTCTGACCAATTCAGAGGGGTTAGACACTTACGTCCGTATAGCACTTCGAATGGAGCCATCTTCAAGCTAGCTTGATAGCTGTTATTATAAGAGAATTCGGCAAATGGGAGAGATTCTTCCCACTTCTTACCGAGTGATATAACACAAGCGCGAAGCATATCTTCAAGCACTTGATTTACTCGCTCGACTTGGCCTTGGGATTGGGGATGATAAGCTGAACTCCATGTAATGTGAGTGCCCATAGCTTCTTGGAAACTTTCCCAGAACTTGGACGTGAAAAGACCGCCACGGTCCGAACTGATCTCCTTTGGAATTCCGTGGAGTGAAACGATTCTGGAGATATACAGTTCTGCTAGCTGGCTAGCAGTGATAGTCTCCTTGACAGGCAGGAAATGAGCAACCTTGGAGAGTTGGTCGACGACGACAAGAATAGCATTGTGACCTTTCTGAGACTTGGGAAGACCAGTAATGAAATCCATTTGCACTTTATCCCACTTCCACAAAGGAATAGGGAGTGGTTGAAGAATTCCAGCAGGCTTCTGATGTTCTGCTTTCACGCGACGACATACGTCACATTCAGCAACATATCGAGCAATGTCCTGCTTCATTCTGGACCACCAGTACCTCTGCCGAAGATCGCGATACATCTTGGTGCTACCCGGATGGATAGACAACGGTGTATCATGAGCCTCCTTCATGACCTTGTCAGTCATAAGCTCGAAGCGAGGTACTATGATGCGGTCTCTGAAATATAATGTTCCATCTTCAGCAACTGAGAAATCCATGTACTTCTCAAGGTGAAGATCCTTCTTCATCAAGTTAATTTCAGCATCTTTGGCTTGCGCTTCTTTAACAGCCTTTTGAAGGTCTGGCTGTACCACAAGGTTATTAAGAGAACCCTGGGGAACAATTCGCAGATTCAGCTGTGTCAGTTCTGCATAAAGACGAGGTTGAGCTCGCCTAACCATGAGGTTGTTGCAATATGACTTGCGGCTCAGGGCATCGGCCATCACATTAGCTTTGCCCGGGGTATATGAAATACCACAGTCATAGTCCGTAATTGTTTCCAACCATCGTTGCTGACGGAGATTAAGATCCGGTTGAGTGAACAAGTATTTCAGACTGGTGATCGGTATAAATCTCACACCGATTACCCAGAAGGTAATGTCGCCATAACTTTAATGCATAGATCACTGCAGCAAGTTCAAGATCATGCACTGGATAATTTTCTTCATGCGGACGCAATTGACGTGAAGCATACGCAATTACTCTTCGTTCTTGCATTAGGACACAGCCTAATCCCTGACGAGAGGCGTCGCAATATATGACAAAGTCCTTGCGAGAATCAGGAGGAGCAAGCACTGGAGCAGAAGTAAGCTTGTCCTTGAGGGTCTGGAAACTTTCCTGACACTTGTCTGTCCACTCAAACTTAACGCCTTTGTGGAGCAGATTAGTCAAGGGCTTGGCGATCTTGGAGAAGTTCTCGACGAATCGACGGCAATAACTGGCTAGACCGAGGAAGCTTCGGACTTGCTTGGCATTCTTCGGAGGAGTCCAGTCAAGGATAGCCTGAACACACTTCGGGTTAACGGCAATACCGTCCTTGGAAATCACATGTCCAAGGTAGGTCACTTCGGAAAGCCAGAATTCAGATTTGGAGTACTTGGCATATAACTTGTGCTCTCGAAGCCTCTCCAGAACAAGGCGAAGATGTTTCGCATGTTCTTCCTTATTCTTCGAATATACTAGGATATCATCCAGATACACCACGACGAACTTGTCGAGGTAGTCCATGAATATGTAATTCATTAAGCGGGAGAACGTAGCTGGAGCATTCGTTAGGCCAAATGACATGACGGTGTATTCATAGGAGCCATATCGAGTAACAAATGCAGTCTTTGAAATATCCTCTTCACGGACACGGATCTGGTGATAACCCAACCTCAAGTCGAGTTTAGAGAACACCGAAGATCCAGCAAGTTGATCATATAAGTCATTGATCCGGGGAAGCGGATATTTATTCTGAATGGTTGCCTGGTTGATAGGACGGTAATCTTGGACCAACCTATTCGTACCATCTTTCTTCTTGACAAAGAGAGAAGGTGCTCCCCAGGCAAAGGAGCTAGGGCGAATGAAACCCTTCCTTAAGGATTTATCGATTTCTTCCTTAAGCTCGATAAGATGGTGCGGTGGCATCTTGTAAGGACGCTTCGCAATAGGAGTGGTGCCAGGCTTCAAGTCGATAACAAACTCGATAGCTCTAGCAGGGGGTATTCCTGGAAGTTCTTCTGGAAAAACATCCTGGAATTCACAGACCACTGGAACGTTCTCTATCCCCTCAAGCGGAGAAGCGTTTAACACGTTCAAGGCATAAATCTGAGCCTCGGCGTTCTGAGTAATATGAGCATGGTAATTCACTAGCTCATTTGACGATGAGAAGTATAACAGATCTCGAAGAGAAAGGTTAAACAAAACAATGGAAAGGAAAATGATTATCAGACTAATCAGATCAATGACAGGGAAATCGCACTGAATCCAGCTCTCCGGGTGGATAAAATTTACGAGATCCTAAGTGTCGGTGTTAGTAATTTTATTAAACCTGAATAGAAGAGAGGTTAGAGTCCCAGAGTAAAGACGAGGAATAAAAGATCCTAATACCACCCAGTTGGCGACGTGGGCCCGTAAGCCACACAACCAAGTTAGTAAAACAGTTTTGGACCACTAGACTCAACTTCGGCCAAGGAGTTGGAAAGGGGGAATACCTAGATGCAGTCGGCTCTGATACCAACCTGTGACGACCCCGGGTTAATCGTGCACTAACCATACACGCAAATGCACATGATCAAGCCTAAGGACTCACTTGAAGATATCACAGCACAACTCTAAAACATAAATAAATTCATACAAGCTTTATATTACAAGCCAGGGCCTCGAGGGCTCGAATACATAGCTCGATGGCATACAAGTGTCAGCGGAAGCATCAGATATCTGGGTACAGATATATTACAGAAATGAAGATAAGCCTTTAGAAGGCGGGGCAAAATAAAATACTACGATCGAAAGGCGTGGGCCTCCTGCCCTGGACCCTCCGAATCGTACTCCTGGTCGTCGGTCGGCTCCTCGTAGTAGTAGTACTCTCCGGGCTGGTAGTAGTAGTGGTCGTCGACAGGGGCGTCTGGCTCAGGGGCTCCGATGTCTGGTGGCATCAAAAGGGATATGGGGGAAAAAGAAAGTAAAGCAAACGTGAGTACTCATCCGAAGTACTCAGCAAGCAAGGATCTATACTACATATGCAACATTTTCAAAGGAGGGCTGTTTTAGTGGACTGGGCTGCAGAAATGCCAGAATAGAGGGGGAAAGCCTAGTCCTATCGAAGACTAGCATCTTCCATCATCTTCATCGGTCTTTCAGCATTAGAAGAGGACAGAATATATAATGCAAAGTAGTAGTAGTAGTATCATCAACCTCGGCCAGAGATTCTTCCTCGACTCCCTGCGAGAAAGCAATCCCAGAGCCATACTATCCATTTCATCTCAAGTCATCAGTTCTAGTTGTACCGATCGGGATACAACTCCGAGTGTCCGTTACCGTAGGACAGGCTATCGATAGATTAGTTCTTCCCTGCAGGGGTGCACCAACTTACCCACCACGCTCGCTTAACTCCGGCCGGACACACTTTTCTGGGTCATGCTCGGCCTCGGCTAAGCAACACGCCGCAACCCGACCAAACACTTAACAGAGAGGTCAGCACGCCGGACTAACCTATGCCCCCAAGGGTCTTGGGCCATCGCCCCGGACGCTCCTGCACGTTGCGTACACCGCCGGTGAGCAGACCTAGCAACCCCTTATACAAGTGTGGTTGCGTTCCCAGTCCAACCCAGCGTGTGCCGCTCAGTTGCTGACATCTATTAAGCTTCGGCTGAAGTATACGACGCAGAACGCCCATACTATGCCCACGTGATGGTTAGTGCTATCAGGCCAGAGGCCCCTCTGATCAAATATCCAAACCTTTAGTGGATTAGGAGCGCGCGGTAACGAGCAGAGACTCACGATCGATGTGACCCCGTCACCCCGTCTCGAGGACTTGCGGCAAGGGCTAAGAATGTCTGGCCACGCCTCGTAGTTACCTCGCGGGCACCTCTCAGGTCAACCCGACTCCACATCATTTCGCATTCATGCTCGCGCGAGTACCCCTCAGGGCCGACCCGTCTTTAGTATCATGGTTCGGTGTTCCGTCATAGTAACCAAAGTCTCCGTGTGTCTGACACCAAGGGGGAACCCTGAGGAATCACCCTCGATGGAATCCCACTCGATGATATCATCAAGGTGAACGAAGGAGGAATCACCCTCGAGGTCCACACTTGAACAGTTGCACGACGGCGTCGGTATCGGGGGTGGTGTAGGAGGAATCACCCTCGCTTACCACGACCGATTAACTAACCTACAAGGTTATCATCAGAAGTGCTGTCGAGGTATCACCCTCGGCACTCGATAGTAACCCAGTAGTGTCTAGCAATTTAAGGGGGAAGTGACGTGCGGTGCCAGGGTCTGATCTTCGATCCCGTTGCTCGGGTCTTCTGAGAGTCTAGCGGGGCAGTCGGGACAAGTGGGTCTCTGATAAGGCTCTACCCATCCTATACTAAACAGTTTAGGATACCAGGAAAGTATCAACAACAGGTTACAAGTAAACAGGCTATGTAGCAGATATAGGACAACAGTAGCAGCAGTAACTTCTAATGCAAGCATAAGAGAGAAGAGAGTGGGCGATATCGGAATGCTCAAAATGGGGGTGCTTGCCTGTCTGCTCGACGGCAAGGGCAGGGTCGTCGGGGACGTAGTCGTACTCCGGAGCGGCGTCTGTCTCGAGAGTTACGTCAACGTCGGGGTCTACCGAGAGAGAAGAGGGGGAAGAAACAGGTAAACATAATGCAAACAGATGCAATACAGTGCGTGCTATGCTATGATGCAGTGCAGGGTTGTCTAAAGATATGTCTAAGTCATTTTGGTTATTTTTGGATTAAAGTTGGTTTTATTATCCGGTGGTTATGCACTATTCATCTACCGGATATGGATGAAAAGGTACGGGTTCTCCTACGTAGGAGGTTCCGGCATCGAAACAGACGACACGATCAAATTCGTCTCGTCATTCTGAGCAACTTTCATGTTTTAAGTTTTTCGATCTGAGCTACGGTTTAAAAGTTATTAATTTTCGAAGTTTAAATGATTTTCTGGAATTATTTTTATTAACAGAATTGAATTATGACATCAGCATGACTCATAGATGATGTCAGCAGGTCAACTGGTCGTCTGACCAGGTCAAACCTGACATGTGGGTCCAATGGGACCCACATGTCAGCCTCTGTTAGACTAACAATGAATTAATTAAACTAACAGGGTTAATTAGGGGGTGGACCCCACATGTCAGTGAGTCATTAGTATTATTAATTGATTTTTATTTATTTAAAAATGTTTTATAAAACTAATTATGGTGGGGCCCGCGTGTCAGTGACTGGGATTGCCCAGTCAGCACAGTTGACTGGGTCAACCTAGTCAACTGGGGCCCGTGGGGCCCTCTGTCAGTCACACGGGAGGCTGCCACGTCGGCGCCTGGTCAGCGCCGCCGGAGTGTTGCCGCCGGCGACCAATTTAGAAGCGGCTCGGGAGGGGGTCGGATTTCGCCTACGCTGGGTCAAATCGCGCGCGGTTGGGTTCTTTCGAACGGGCGTTCAACGCCGCGTCCAACCGTGGCGGTGGCATCGCCGGAGAAGCCCTACAGCGACGGCGGCGACGAGGCAGCGGACGCCGGAGTTCGCGCAATGATGGGATCGGAGCTAGAGGGCACGGGGAGACATGTACGCGTGCTTGTTGGACTCGCACGAGCTCCAGGAGCTTGACGCTGGGCTCGGACGAGCATGACGGTGACTGTGGTCACGGCGGTGAGATGCTCGGCGGCGGCGAGCTTACGGCATCGACGGCAGCTAGCTACAGGCGACGATGGACAGCGTAAAGCGACGGAGAAGGAGATGGGAGCTCACCGAGCGGCTACGAAAAGCCCTTGGTGGCTTAGGAGCAGCAGAACGGCGGGGCTCGTCGGAGAGGCGTCGGCGATCCGAGGAAGAAGACGACGACGTAGGCGAGGATGGGCGGCTCCCAGCTCCGATTCGCGGACGCAGGCGACGTGGTCGAGCGCGGCGCTCCTCCCAGGCACGGTGGTGGCCCGCGGGGACGCCGGTGGCCGTGGAAACGACGGAGCTGCGGCGGTGATGGCGTTCAGCCAGAGAGGGGAAAGAGAGAGCGAGCGCTGGGGAGAGGGAGAGAAGTGGCGGAGGAGGCCAGGGGGGAAGGATGGGCTCGGGCTTATCCCCTCCGCTGCCCTGTAGCGTCGGTGGCGCCGGCGTGTCGTCGCGCGAGCGGCGCGCGCGCGCTCGGCCATGGAGGAGACGACACGCGAGGGAGAGAGAAGGTAATGGGCCTGGTGGGCTGGTCCAAGGGCACTGTGCACTTAAGCCCAGTGCGCAGTGCCTCGTTTCATTTTTCTTATTTCTGTTTTCTATTTTCTTTATTTATTTTCTGTTTTGTATTAGTTAGGGCTCTTTTGCATTTTTGTAAGGTATGAGAGTTGTCCCCAATATTACAATGCAATATTCCCTTCCACCAAAAATTGGTTTGGGCATACTTAGATTTCATTTGAATTTAATATAATTTTAAATGGATTAAAAATGGGTGTTTTGGTACTGTTTCATGTGGTTGGAGTCACTTAACTAAACCAAGTATCATTGGTCATATCTTTATGAGAGCTTTTGGAATATTTGTTAATTAGTGAACATTTTTCCAAAGGTGTTTGAGCAAATTTATTTTGCACTTTTGTATTTGAGTTAATTTCCAGAATAGAGTTTGAATTGCTTTGGTTAACCACTATGTTTAAGCACTGCAAATGATATGACTTAGCATTATTAGCAGTTGATCACAGTGGTAGTTGCAGACCTTCTTGAGAGCTCATTGTCAGAAGAAGCCGAGGTCTGTAATTACTGACGGAGATGCAGCCATGATAAGGGCCATCAGGTAGGTCCTTACTGACGTGTGGCATCGACTTTGTTCGTGGCATATAGAGAAAAACATGCAGAAACACCTCCACCACAAGTCCCTTAAGGAGTTCAGGTCTCTTATTTACTATGCTACTACACATGATGAGTTTGAGGCGAGATGGGCAGCTTTTAAAGCTAAATGGGAGTCGGAGAAAACTGAAACATGGTTGCGTAGGATGTACAGGAAGAAAAGGCTTTGGGCTGTGTCATATCTCACCGGTGGGTTCTTTCTTGGTATGCGGAGTAACCAGAGGAGCGAGAGTCTGAACTCTTGCCTTCATATGCATCTTGACTCTGGCATGACAATTGTTGATATGGTGGTGCATTATGAGAACTGCATTGTTCGGCTCCGTGAGAATGAGTCATACGACGACTGCATGTCCACACAGACACTCCCTGTAGCAGTACTCGACGAGTTCAAATGCATTGAGAAAGCCGCTGCCCGTGACTTCACTGCGGTGAACTTTTACCTCTTGCAGAAAGAAATGAAGAAGGCAGCAGATCTTGAGATCATAGATAGACTCAGTGGAGCCGTCAGTCAGAGATTCATAGTGGCATGGAAAAATAACAGGCAACTGAGATTCAAAGTGGACTATACACCTACTAACTCAGAAGAAACAGTGAAGTGCAGTTGTGATAGTATGAAACGTAAAGGTCTCCCATGCAAGCATGTTCTTTATGTTTTGGCCAGGTTGAACGTGAAGGACTTACCTAAGTGCTTAGTGCTGCGAAGATTCACCAAGAATGCTAGAGGTGGACTGCCCGTGAAACACACTAGCGATCTCTTCGCATGGGGATGGGCAGGTACTGAGGAGAGAACTAAGTACAGTGAGTTGACTATTTTGTCTGCGGAAGCATCTCATGCGGCATGTCATAGACCATTTCTATTTGACAAACTGAAGGCTGCTCTCGAGGATGTGATAGCAAACAAGGACGTTGAGGAGGAGGATTATGTGAGACAGCATAGAGTTGCGCATGACGATGCTTTTGTGCCGGCTCAAGATCATGTTTTTGTTGGTGATCCAGAGAAAGTCAATACGAAAGGAGCACCGAAAGGGCAGAATAACAAAGGCCGTGGTAAGGAACCTGGCGTGACTAAAAACGGTAGACCTAAAGGTTTCAATGAGAAACCTCCTGTACGCCTATGCGGTTTATGCAGAATAATAGGTCATTTCAAGAACAATTGTCCTCAGAATCCTAAGTAGGTGTACACGTTTTTTAACGTACTTTTCTTGTTTAGTTTATTGTTTACGAAATTTTGACATATATTATGATCTTTCTATACAGGAACATGGCATGATGATCATAGCACGGATTGTTTGAATAAGTGGAACAACTTCTGAATAGAGTTGACGATTTATTTGGTTGTATTAAAGAATACTACTTATAAATTTGTTTCGGTACATCGCTACGGGAGACTTGTAATCGGTGTTTACTTATGTCATATTTGTTGGCACTATACTCGTTGTTTTTAATATGATATGCGACATACACATTTTTACTTTACAATATATATTTCTTGGCGGTATAGGCATTGTTTTTAATACGATATGTGATGTACACATTATTTTTTTAAAAATATATGATTTGATGTATAAATCATGGTTGTTGGGCAATCGGAGGCGTTCTACAGCCGCCGGTTGCTTTGTTTTTTTTTTAAAAAAGTTAACAGCCGCTGGGCCGCGATTGGCGCCAGCCGGCGCAAAGGGGCGCAACGTACGAGGTTGATTCAGGTGCTGCCGCAGATGGCGATCCCGAGGCTACACCGCCCTCGGGCGCAGAGGGCGCAGGTGGGCAGAGGGGGAATCAACCTCGGGGCGGCACAGGCCAACCCTGGAGCGACGCGCGGCGCGGGCCGGCTCGCCAGATGACGCGCCCCCACGCGGGCCACCTCGCGCCGAACACGTGTCGCCGTTTGGGCCGCACGAGGCGAGCACGTTAGGCGCGGGCGCGGGCGACGCTCGCCTCCTCTCGGCGACCACAGTCGCGGGCCATCTCCAGGCGAGCACAGGGCGCACGGCGCGGGCGATGCTCGCCTCCGATACGTGATCATCATATATCAACAGGGTATTTTAAAGCCCCAACTTCGTACATTCGCGCAAACACTCATTCAACGCAAAAAATGAAATAAATTTGGAAATTTCAAATGTTTCGAATGTACGTTAAATAAATCTGTCAGGCTACATAATCTGGACATGTGGAAAATGTTTGGAACTCACATAAAAAATTAAAACATCCACACACAATCCTCAATCATCCACACATAATGTTTCGAAGACCGCGTAGTATTCGCGTATGAGATTTTTATTTCTGTTTCCTCTTTGCAAATCGAATAACTTTGTTCTTCACTTCTGTAAACTTATTTTCTGGGGACAAAATAATTCCAGCTATCATTCTTTCTCTCGAACTATCAATAGATTCCTGAAAAACAATAAAAATGATTTTAATTTCATCACTTATATATAGTATGATGTAATATTTTTTTCATACTAAAAATGTACCCACCTGAGAAATAGCGCTTATAAATTTTTCTCCGTCCCAGTATTGAAAACAGCGAAGGAGGAACAGCCCACATGAGTTTCTGTGTTCGAAAACCAGAAATGCAATTTTCAAAGCACGTTAAGTAAGATAGCACTGAATCAATTAATGTATTTCGAAAGCACGTGCAACATGTAACTCACCCATCTTCTTGTTGAGGCATGTCGTACGGGACTATAGGCCATGCGGACACATCCGGGAACGACATAATTGCACTAGCATTTGCATCTTGGATATCTCCTGCAAGTTGTTCTCTCTGAAAATAAAAAAAATGATACAAACACATTGAGTACATACGGTAAACAAATTATAGGCTTAATTGTACACACATGAATACGAAACTTACAAAATTTTCAACGAATTTCCTGGTAACTTCAGAGATATTTTCTTCCCCCCTCAAAGAATCAAGAATTTGAAACTCTTTCTTTCCAGTGTGCATAACACATGTAATCCAGTGGTTTTTATCCTTATTTAAAGCAAAATAAGCCAATTTGACAATTCAAATATTGTTACTAAGCTCGCCTTTCAAATATGATAGTAATGTAAAAACAATTCTGCATTGCAAACGGTACCTTAGGTTTTGCAAAATATTCGGTCATGCATCTGTTGAGAGGTTCATTTGCATGTGCTAAACCTTCCGGATCGTCTACCAACTTCCCTCGTCTTACTAACTTTGGGCGAGTGTTCAGTAACCAGTAAGACCTATGTGTGGGTACAAGATACTTGTCCTTGGCGATACTTGAATCCGATATGTACGTCGCATAAGCGTCAATTACCTGAAATAGATGAGTAAATTTAACATGGATGCAATATATTTAGCACATGAAATAAGCATGACAATTAAAGTACATACATCACCGGATAACCATGCATGGTTAAGTATCTGGCAAGCTCTTGCCGCAGATAGCCCTTCATCTTTACCGTTGTTGAATATTTCATGGTTCTTATGTTTTGGTGAGTGCTCGTACGCTTTCACGTACTGCACAGCCGCACGCACCATATCATCCACAGAATGATCAAACCGAGGGCTTGTTTCATTAAACAGTTCTACAACACAAGTCAATAAATTTATAATACAATTTTTTAATATATAATTATCAAAGAAATATTCATATCGTGTTTAACTTACTCGCTTTCGCGGAATGTTTCGCACGTTTTTTCGGAGTCTTTTTAACATAAGGAGATTTCTGGTACTTTGACACAGTCCGCCTTCGCTTCCCTAAAATCACCTCCTTCTTCTCTTCTATCTCGCTATTATCATCTGACATGCCCTGTGACACTTCTTGCTCATTTTGTTCCACTTCCCATCTCGTTGCTTCTATTTCATCTGTTTTTAGAGATGATGCTTCTCTTTTTTCCGACTGCTCTGGGACATCTATAGGATCATCCTTCTCACCCTTATAGCTACTCAAGTGACCAGTACTGAGTTTGAACGAATCCCCTCCTTCAGAATCCAAATCATAATGCCCACTGCCATTTCGGCCATTAGGTGTGTGTATGTCATCGTACTGAAATTCTTTATTAGGATACTTGTTTTCATACCTGGACTCACTATTCTGTCCATACAGATTTTCTTCCTCCTCTGCCATTGTGCCTGGTTTGTACCGCACACCTGTTTTATTCATTTTCTCTAACAATCTCTGCAAAAGTAAGCACAGTAACATGTTATAACTTTTTGTCAATTTAACGAATTTAATAGAGTGCATACCAGACTTGCCCAATTTTTACCTGTGCGCATAACTCCGGCATACGAAGCAATTCCTTATGAATTTCCTTCATATCATTCATAACCCGGTCCATAAAAGGCTTTAGGTTAGCAGGGACCTCGGACACACAATCCACTTTTCTCTTTCCCGTAACGGATGACTTTCGGCTACTAGGTTTCTTACTGCTTTCAGCATATTGATCTGCAAGTTTTTTCATTCTATACTCTTTCGTAATGCAGTCATCTATCTGCAAAGTGAGTATGCAATGAAAACATAAGTACATAACAATTTTAATGGATAATCAATGTATTGTTAAATAAACATTACAATATTACTAATCCATGACCACGACCATTGTCCAGGTCGTATTTGTCTCGTTTCTCCGCTTTAGATTCAGTCCAGTTTTTCATTAGGGGACTTTGCAACGACAACGGGTCATATTTCGGGCCGGTGGTTGGCTGCACCTTCTCCCAATATAAGCACTACAAAACAAATGACAAAATAAATTACGAACGCATAACATGAAGGAATATTAAATAGCATTAATTAATACCATACCTGGAGTAGGGCTAGGTTGCCACATGGCCATTGCCTGACATGGCCGTCCTGCTTGAGTTTACCAATCTCCGTCAAACAAGTTCGCAAAGTAAACACATTAAAGTTCAACGTGCTGATCCGCTTCACGTCATGCACCAACGCGTAGTACTCCTTTGGTATGGAGACAGCCGACATCGGTGCAATAATAGTCCCCAACAAAACAAGAACAACCATCCGAAGAAACTCATCGTCGGCGGATTTATTCCTCACAATTTTTTGGATCAAGTCATCTATCATTATCTGACCATTTTTTTTGTGAACGTACTGAATAGGAATTTTCTTTATTAACTCTTTTCCTTCCGTCGCAAGAATGCCAAAAACATCCTCACCTTCATTCTTAAACCCAAATATTGAAAACACGTCGTCCGGTCTAAGTGAAATTAGACCTTTACTGCCAGTTTCTTCTTGTATCATGAATTTTTTGTTGTTTGGATTATAACCTAGAATCATAAAATGCAGCAAAAAATCTCTCATTTGTACTGACGGAATGATCAACATCTCTTGCAAGTTTGTTTCATAGAACCTAAATCGCTGAGCGGTTGTAAATTTCTCAACGAGACTTATCCACTTCTCTATGGAACATGGAATCACACCATCGATGTCCATACTGCATGTCAAATTTTTTCCCCATTAATATATATAATTACGCAATACCACTAGCAGAAATTGTATGGGGCGGGAAAATGTGACCTTTATCCGGGCGACAACCATCGAGTAGCGGCTGTGGCAGAGGGAAAGTGGGCAGCCGAACGTCGGCGAGATGCGCCGTCGGCTGTTGGGCGCCCTGACACCAAATGCGGCAACGTGCGGCGTTGACGGCGGTCGGGAATGTGCGGCGTTGACGGCGCCCGCTTTTTTGTGGCACCCTGAGGCGGTGGACGGCGATGTGCGTACGTGGGGCGAGCGGGGATAGGGCGACGAAGGGCACGGGGCGGCGTACGGGGGCGAGTGGTGGGGGTAGGGTTTCGCCGTGCGTGGCGGTATACGGCGATGAAAAGGAAAAAAAACATTTTTCAGCGCCGACTGGGCCAGGCCCGATACCGCCCAACCTATCCGTGCGACGGCGGCCACCGCCCAACCTGTTTAGTCCCACATTGCTTCTGGTCACGCTTATTCACCTGTTTAAATACCGTCCTCTGTGTACAATGTTGAGTCCCTGAGTGGAGTGTCACAGCAATAATTTCCATTAATCTTCTGAGGTAAATCCGTCCACACTACGGGATTTTTTATATTTTTGTCTTTTTAACCATTTTTTCACATGCTACAGTGTGCCACACAAACAAGCATGCAAAATTTCGTTGCGTTTCGACACTCGATGCATTTACTATGATTTTGTCCGTAAAAATACGGAAAAACGGTCTCCCGACGTGACGCAACGTCCGTTCGTACTCCGATTCCGTTGAAATTTGGCGTGGGATACGGTGGGGGTCACTCACACGCGCATGCAAAAGTTGGGTGCGTTTCGTCCATGTTGACATGTAGTTGCAGTACAAACCTGAGGTATCGGTTAGGGGGGACGGGCATCCACTGGGTGTTCCCTTTCGCAAAGTCATGAAACGGCACCATTTTTTTCACATGCTACAGTGTGCCACACAAACACGCATGCAAAATTTCGGTGCGTTTCGACACTCGATGTATTTACTATGATTTTCTCTGTGAAAATACGGAAAAACGGTCTCCCGACGTGACGCAACGTCCTTTCGTACTCCGATTCCTTGAAATTTGGCGTGGGAGACGGTGGGGGTCACTCACACCGCATGCAAAAGTTGGGTGTTTTCGTCCATGTTGACATGTATTTGCAGTACAACCTGAGGTATCGGTTAGGGGGACGGGCATCCACTGGGTGTTCCCTTTCGCAAAGTCATGAAACGGCACCATTTTTTTTCACATGCTACAGTGTGCCACAACAACACGCATGCAAAATTTGGGTGCGTTTCGACACTCGATGCATTTACTATGATTTTCTCCGTAAAATACGGAAAAACGGTCTCCCGACGTGACGCAACGTCCGTTCGTACTCCGATTCCGTTGAATTTGGCGTGGGAACGGTGGGGGTCACTCACACGCGCATGCAAAAGTGGGGTGTTTCGTCCATGTTGACATGTAGTTGCAGTACAAACCTGAGGTATCGGTTAGGGGGGACGGGCATCCACTGGGTGTTTCCCTTCTCAAAGTCATGAAAACGGCACCATTTTTTTTACATGCTACAGTGTACCACACAAACACGCATGCAAAATTTCGGTGCGTTTCGACACTCGATGCATTTACTATGATTTTCTCCGTGAAAATACGAAAAAACGGTCTCCCGACGTGACGCAATGTCCGTTCGTACTCCGATTCCGTTGAAATTTGGCGTGGGAGACGGTGGGGGTCACTCACACGCGCATGCAAAAGTTGGGTGTGTTTCGTCCATGTTGACATGTAGTTGCAATACAAAGCTGAGGTATCGGTTAGGGGGACGGGCATCCACTGGGTGTTCCCTTTCGCAAAGTCATGAAACGGCACCATTTTTTTTCACATGCTACAGTGTGGCACACAAACACGCATGCAAAAATTCGGTGTGTTTCGACACTCGATGCATTTACTATGATTTTCTCCGTGAAAATACGGAAAAACGGTCTCCCGACGTGACGCAACGTCCGTTCGTACTTCGATTCCGTTGAAATTTGGCGTGGGAGACGGTGGGGGTCACTCACACACGCATGCAAAAGTTGGGTGCGTTTCGTCCATGTTGACATGTAGTTGCAGTACAAACCTGAGGTATCGGTTAGGTGTGACGGGCATCCACTAGGTGTTCCCTTTCTCAAAGTCATGAAATGGCACCATTTTTTTCACATGCTACAGTGTGCCACACAAACGTGCATGCAAAATTTCGGTGCGTTTCGACACTCGATGCATTTACTATGATTTTCTCCGTGAAAATACGGAAAAACGGTCTCCCGACGTGACGCAATGTCCGTTCGTACTCCGATTCCGTTGAAATTTGGCGTGGGAGACGGTGGGGTCACTCACACGCGCATGCACAAGTTGGATGCGTTTCGACATTAGATTCATTTTATACGAATTTTTACATGAAAAAACACAAAAAGTGCAACGATTTAATATTTTTTCACGGCCGGCGCGCGCGGCGCAAACGGCCGGGCTAGGAAGGCGACCCACGGCGGCCACTTGGGCGCCGTTTGCGGCGCACACGTGAGGGCCCATGAAGCAAAAATCCACGGCGGCCACCGCCCAACCTGCTAATCGTTTAGTCCCACATTGCTTCTGGACACGCTTATTCATCTGTTTAAATACTCTCCTCTGCGTACAATGTTGAATCCTTTAATGTGGCGGTCTTTCCTCAGTAGGATAATGTAAATGATGCTCTGGCACTCCATAATGATGGAGTGTCACAGCAAAAATTCACATTAATCTTCTGAGGTAAATCCGTCCATACTACATGATTTTTTATTTTTGTGTTTTTTTAATATTTACAAATACAGTGCTCTAATCATATGAATAGCAACCCGCACCTCCAGAAAAGTAAAATCTAACGTCTATTCTATATGACATGACTGTGCACTCTTCGGGCACAATTTTTTTATATTTACAAAAATAATAAAAAATTATTGTATCATAGGACGGGTATACTTACCCAGAAGGAATGATGTACGTGTTGCTTTGCTTGTTGATAAAGATCAACAAGCAGAGCAACACCTACACCATCTGGATCCGTATACATGTAATATGAAGCAATAATAACTGAAAGTTAAAATATTATCAAACTTTTTAAACCACTACATATGAGTCTCCACAATCAATGGGGTACTAAAATTCTTTATAAAAAGAGGTTAGCCTACTGTGGCCACAAAAGGCGCGCGGGGGCGGCCCACGGCGCGCACGGGCCATGGTGGGGCGGCCGGCCATGTGTGCGCCACCAATTGTGCGCCGCTAAAGGCGCCAACCGCCCACAGTGCTGTATTTTTAGTCCCACATTGCTAGTTTTGACGACGAATCATATGTTTAAATAGCTTCATCTATATACGACATCAAATCTTTAATCGTGGTAGTCATACCTCACTATGCTTATGCAGGTTCTGCTCTGTCACTCCACAATTGTTGTGGACTGATACAGCATGACCTGCATCAGTGTTGTAACGTATGACTATCCGCGCTTGAAGACTTTTTTGCACGTCCCGACGGAAGGTTTTTTTTCGACATCCTTCAAATGGGCACAAATTTTTTTCATACGTTTGTACACTCATGGCAAGCAAGCATGTCAAGTTTCGGGGCATTTTCAACCTCCGAGAATTTTCTACGATTTTCCGTAATCTGAAACCGAAACACACTACCCGGACGTGACACGACATGAGTATGTGCTCGGAACACGATAAAATTTTGCGTCGGGTCCTACGGTGGGCATGCCTACCCTGTCGGAAAACTTGGGGTCGTTCTGAAGATGGCCAAAAAATGACCTTCCTCTGCACACGCCGTTTTGGTAGGAGCGAAGGCCCCGTCCCGACTGAGGTTTTTTTTCGACATCCTTCAAATAGACCCAATTTTTTTCATACGTTTGTACAATCATAGCAAGCAAGCATGTCAAGTTTCGGGGCATTTCCAACCTTCGAGAATTTTCTACGATTTTCCGTTCTCTGAAACCGAAACACACTACCCGGACGTGACGCGACATGACTATGTGCTCGGAACACGATAAAATTTTGCGTCGGGTCCTACGGTGGGCATGCCTACCCTGTCGGAAAACTTGGGGTTGTTCTGAAGATGGCCAAAAAATGACATTTCTCTGCACACACTGTTCTGGTAGGAGCGAAGGCCCCGTCCTGACGGAGGTTTTTTTCGACATCCTTCAAATGGACCCAATTTTTTTTCTTCATATATTTGTACACTCATGGCAAGCAAGCATGTCAAGTTTCGGGGCATTTTCAACCTCCGAGAATTTTTCTACGATTTTCCCCGCTCTGAAACCGAAACACACTACCCGGATGTGACGCGACATGAGTGTGTGCTCGGAACACGATGAAATTTTGCGTCGGGTCCTACGGTGACGGGCAAACGGTCAAATTTAATATAGGTACTAATGATGTAATTTAAATGAGGCGTGGCAAATATTAAAAAAAAATAGGTATTAATGATGTAATTTGAGTGAGGTGAGACAAACTTGCGTAGGGTGGCAATCTGGCAAAAATAAGATAGATACTAATGATATAATTTGCGTACAGCTGCCCGCACAGGGTAAAGTCAAATCAAATTATTACTAACTATCTTATCTGCCAGGGTGCACGAATCCGGCTATTTAAGCCGGTCGGGGCGTCTTCGGCGGGCGAGGTGGGACTAAACAAGTGCGCCTCCACCGTACCGCCACACCGCCCCTGCGCCCTCGACCGCTCGTGCGCGCGCCTTCCAGGCGGCCCACTCGGCCCACCGAAATCGGCCCACCTCGATGGTCCGCGCAGCGCCGCGGGAGGCGAGGTCTAACTTTAGTCCCACCTCGCCTGCCGGAGCGCGCCCGCACCGGCTTAAATAGCACGCCCCGCCCTACCCCGCCGTACTCCTAAAAAAACAATAGCTCGCCTACTCTCTCTTCGCCGTCTGGTTGGGCCCGTGGGCCTTGCAGGGCCGAAAAGCGGTCCCTTTCGCCGTCGGCTTGATCGGGATCGACTTACTACGCCTCGCTCGGCTCCGGGCCGGCGGTCCTTTTTTTTAATTTCTTTTGATTTTTTTACTAATATTATGTGATTTTTTTCATTGTTTTGTTTTTTATTTACTTTTCTAATTTTCATATTTTTTTTGCAATTCTAGTTTAATTCTTTTGTGATTTTTAATTTTGTACAATAGAACAATTTCAAATAACGGTATCCATTCAAACTCTTTTTAAAACAAAAAAAAATTATTTTCATTCTTTTTTGCTAATATTATTTATTTTTCCCCTTTGTTTCGTTTTTTATTTCCTTTCCTAATTTTCATAGTTTTTTTGCATTTAAAGTTTAACTCTTTTCTGTTTTTTTAATTTTTTACAATAATTTTGTACAATAAAACAATTTTAAATAACAGTATCAATTCAAACACTCGATTTTTAAACAATATTTTAAAACCATCCATTCAAACACTCGATGTTTCATTATAGTTTTCATAAATATTTTACATAGTACTAGAAATTAAACTTAACTAAACAACATTACGAAAATAATTAAACATTACTAAACATTATTTCGAAACTAAACTAAGCTAAACTACTCGTCCTCGACGCAGCCGAAGTCCGCCTCGTCGTAGAGCCCGTCGCCGTCGTCGCTATCGTTGCTGCTGCTGCTGTCGTCCAGGGGCACCACGGGCGCCGCGGGCGCGGCCGGCGCAGCCATCGAGTCCGCCACCGCGGCGTGGTAGCCGGGGAAGTCCGGCGGGTCCTCTGGGTGGACGGCGACCGGGGCGAGCTGCATGTACTCCTGGACGAGGGGCGGCGGCATCGGGACGTTCTCCGACTCCCGGATCGCCGTCAGGTAGCCCGGCATGTCCTCCGGGTCGCCGGCCTCCGCCGCCAGCCGCCTGTACTCGGCCAGCAACGCCGGCTCTGACTCCTGCTCCGGCTCGGGTGGAGGGGCGCGGCTGGACCCGGCGCGGCTGGACCAGGCGCCGTCCCTCGCCAGCGTACGGCGATCGCCGCTGCCGAGGCGGACAGAGCTGCGGTCGCCGCCTGTGCCGGCGAGGGGCGCGCGCGCGCCGAGGTTGATACGCGCGCCGAGGTTGACACGGGTGGAGCGCGCCTCGCCGCGGCGGAACAGCGTGTACCCGTAGCTCGTCGGGGCGGGCACGACGCCGGCGGCCGCCTGGGCGCGGTACGGGGCGACGACCTCCTCGAAGGAGCACCCGTCCCAGAGATGGTGGCGCGCCGCGCGGTTGTGCTTCACGGGCGGGCGGGGGCCGGCGTAGGCGTGGAGGCGGCGGTCGTGGTCGTCGGCGAGCCGGGCCGCCCACCCAGGGTGGTCGGGGGCGTACTGCGGGTCCGCACGCTCCTCCGGCGAGAGGCGCGCCCGGTACAGACCGATGGCGCGGGCGTAGAGGGGCGTGCCGACGTCGGGCACTGGCGCGACAGGCACGCCGTCGATGCTGAGCCGCCACCTCGACGGCAGGCGGACGTCGGGCGCGGCGGGGATGGAGAAGTGGGCGAGCTCCTCCGCCTCCTCCAGGGTCAGGTTGGGGCGGGCCATCGCCGGCGGCAGAGAGAGTGGGCGCGAGAGGTGGTGGTGGGTGTCGGCGAGTGGGGAGGCGAGAGCGGGGTGCGACCGACGGCGGGAGGGGCCGGCTTTTATAGGGTGGGGGAGGGGCGGGGGTGGGTACCGGCGATTAATGCTGGCAGGCGAGGGGGCGGCGTGCGCAGGCGGTCAAAGCGGTGGCGTGGGCAGGCGGCGAGCGCAGGCGGTCAGCGTGGGAATCAACGCCACGCGCGGTCCGACGCCGGGGATTAGACTGCTCACTGCGGCGATTCGACGGGCCGCTTTGCGGCGTAAATGGCCACCGCAATCCGCGCCGGATTAATGCGGGGGACGGCGGTGGTGGACTAAGTACGCGTGGGCCGCCCCTGACGCGGCGTATACCGCCACGTACGGGCGTATAGCGGACCGTACGTCCGCGCGCCGCGCTGCGCCGCGCCCATCTGAAATTCCCATCGTGCCCTTGCCCATGAAGGGGTATCTTTTAATCTCGACCGTTGATATGTCCAGGGGTTTGTACCGAAGCGGAAGTGTTGTACGATACCAAGTTGTGTCTCACGCACATGCACATAGATGGAATACGAAACGAGGGTCTCTCCATCTTCCCTCCACTATCATCTATTGTTTTCATCATTTATTATAGGCCCATTTACTACGATAAAGGCCAGTTCTGCTCCTGCTCCCGGTCTAAAGTTACAGCTACATATGAATCACGAACAAATCTTTCGGCTTTCCAACTATGGCGACATGTGCTCTTCCTCGCGGCAACCAGCGGAAAACGCAAAATGCGGCGGCTGGGGGCAGCAGGTAGCAGCACCGGCGTCCATCAACCAACGGAATAGGTGGGAGGCAGTCAACGGTGCAGACGCTGCACGCGTGCGAGATCGACTGTAGACCGAAGCGCCGCTTAGGGCTGCAAAGGTATGTCAAACAATCGATCAATTTCTTTGCCTACTTTTTGGACTGTTTGGTTTGGCGAATTGGTTTATTTGATCAGATCAAAGAGATGACGAGGCTTAATTCCGATTTGCAGTGAACAATTTGCGGGCCGTTAATTTTTGGGTTGATTTATTGAATATTGTCAAAAATCTACACTTGCAGCTGGGTACTACTGCAAGGTCGAACAAGCTGATCAAAAGATGCCCAACCAATGGAGAAGAACACCACTACCGAGAGGACGACCATCAAGTGCAGTCGTGTGTTGCCACCGCCCACTGTGGACATGGATCCGAAGGCTCTGAATTGTGCCAGATGCATGCGTCCATCCCCTTCAAACTCCAACCTTCAAGGTAAACTTTAAATCCTTTTTTTTAACCCATTTTAATCCTAATTTGATTCCATCGCGTATTCGCTGGTAGCTCATCAGACTTCTTTTTAGGAAAGAAACTAATCTATACCAAATGTAGAAGCATGTACGGTTGCGCACTGGACACGACAAACATTAAAAAGGAAATCAGAGCTACCTGTGTATATTGTCGTGAATGGTAGCATATACTGCACAAGATTGATCTGGTGACAAGCATGATTCAGTCAAATAGTGAGCCTCATGATTTATGGGTGACCTTTTTTAATTAGATTTGTATAACTATAGTGTTGTCATTATAAATCTATAAGATTGATCTGGTGATTGCAAAACTATAGTGTTGTTGTTGATTTAGGTTTGCCAAGGGCTGAGCAATGTTTTAAATAGCGGGCTATGAAAAATAGCGACGGACCTCTAAATCAGCTATATCGAAGCTATAGCAGGCTAAAACGGGCTATTTGTGAAGGCAACCATTTAGCGGCATCCTGGTGAGAAGGCTATAGCGGGCTATAGCTATTTAAAACTATGGGGCTGAGATGTCTCTACTTAACGGTGTTTTTTTGTGTCATCACCTCGATGGTACACTATCAAGGTAAGAGTTAGTAGAAAATTGACATACACACTTCTCCAGTTTTTCAGCAGGTTGCTCTCATTCTAAAAAATATTTTTCCAAAGAAAAATCTTTATCATCGCATATATTATTTTTCATAAAAAAATCTCACCTTTCTAAATATTAAATTATTTTTTAGCAATTCCCACAACAACGCACGGGGTATCATCTAGTTCAAATAATACAACATGACCAATAATAGTCAATTCCTCCTCTTCTTCTTTTAAGTTACATATGATGAATGATAATTCAAAGGGGTCTATCATAAATGCCGCGGAGATCTACAAGTGCCTACTGACTACTGGAGAATCACGTGACGTTGTAGAATACCACGTGGCACCCGTGGTAAGCAATCCAAACTTGATAAAAACAAAAAAAATATGTTGTAGAATAATTAGTATAATTTGTTCTGATGGAAATCATGTATTTTTTATTATTTATTTTCATTTCTATTTGACAACATGCATTCGCAACTGAATTTCAAGAAAAAAAAATGCATCCACAACAGGTTTTTCCAAACTTGCTAACCTATGCAGATGCAAGGATTATTAAGGACCGGTCCTAGGTTTAGGGCACATCTTTAATAAGAGCCCAATACATCTATAAAATACATTATTGAAATATATTTAGCAATATGAACACCAACACTAATTTAAAAATGACTATTTAAGTTTTGGGCAGAATTTTATTGGTGAAGAGGTGAAAAGAAAATCCAATCAAGAACGAAAGAAAAAAAACAAGTAAGCATAACCAGACCATGGGTCGGCCAACTATCACCTTTTCCATACACATTAACTTTAATCTTTTTTACAGACTATCTCATTTATTCATTTCTAAGACCCTTACTAACATTTTCCATGGTTTTCTCCAATTCGTCGGATTTTTATTATCCTCTTCTCCCTTTCCACTAGCAATTTCACTCAGTTTATCTTCTGTTTTTTACTACATATTTTTTCTTTGTTTTCATTATCAGTTTTCGTTTTTATGTTTTGTTATTCTTTTATTTTTCATTTTTTTAAATCCATGAACGATTTTTTCAAGTTCATGAATATTTATGAAAATCACAAAAAATTTGAGTTTGTAAACTTCTTAAAACATTTGATTTTTTGAATAGCGTTTTTATAAATTAATGACGATTTTTAAAATTCTGGTAAAATATTGAATTTTCCAGGCATCTTTCTGAAATTGTGATCATCTTTCTTAAAACAATCTTGAATATTTTTTTCCATCGTTCGTGTTTTTAAATAAATCATGAGCATGGAAAAAAAATCAATAAAGACATTTTTCACCCATGAAGATTTTTTTTAGAATCTTGGAACATTTTTTTGCTATGACAAGAATGCATTTTTGAATACATTACTATTTTTATGTATTCTCATATATCATTTAACTAACTTTTGATTATGTATTGTAAATCTACAAAACGTTGGTTCGGTTTTTTTTAGCAGCCAACCTTTTCCAATTTTTTTCCTTTCAAAGTGGACAGAATTTTTTCTTTTTTGAGGGAACAATAGTTTTTTAAAAACATGTAATGGAAAACAATTTTTTTGGAGTACATAGAATACCACCTTATTTTTCCAGTGAATCCAGGACACTAGTTTTTTTAGGGGGTCCGGGACACCACCTGAGCGAAGAGAAAAACAAGCGAACGAGCGTGTTGTTGGGCCGTGGCCCACCGCACGATATATAGCGATAGGAACAGAAGGAGGCTTACGCTTCTCTATAATTTCAGTTGTAATCTAAGCCTTGTTATTGAGTGAAATTAGTAGAAAGGTTCTCACACATCTTGTGCGACAATTCGGTGTGTATGTTTGACAACGAGAATCGATTGGCACTTCAACCTCAGGCAACCTTGTGCCTCATCGTTAATGTTTGCATATGCCTTTTGTTGTAGCGTAAGGTTAGTGTTTATGAGCATTTATCGAAAATGTCCAAGGGATTAAAGTACCATAGATTATTTTCAGTAGATTTAAAACAATGGCTTGATAATAATGATATTATTGATGCCAAGAAAACAAAATAACATAGACATCCACACTTCATTTTTACGGCCGATTGAAAGTAGACAATGCCGAGTTTTGCATGGGCCTTCATTGCCTCATGCTAACCAAGCTAAGCACGAGCGCATCACATCTACAACAGATTGGTGCCACCTCTCGCAACCGTCATAGCCAACACAACCACTGCCTTCCTTGCGGTTAATGTCGCCACCTGCAACTGCCCGTGAGCTTAGTCTGCACAGTAGCCCGTCCGTCGGGAGAAAACTGCCCCAACATGATCTGGATCACGACACCCAATCCACACTACAAAGCCAGACAAAGCGCCTCGCAACCACTGAAGTGCATGGGTTTTACCCGTTTACGCCATCCGATGACACAGAGGGGAGGAGGCGAGGAAGGGAGCAGCGGTAGCGGTCCGCAAGAGTTCCACCCGAGGCCCCTGAGGGGAGCGACCCAGGGGTTGGGGAGAGAGAATATCACATGGAAACACAAATTTCAGTGGAAACCGGTGAAAACCACATGGAAACGATGTATTAAAGTTTCAGCAAAAATTCAAAAAGAAAAGGAGATGTTAATGGTGTGATGTTCTGTTCTATTACCACCTGAAATCCCCAAATTCGAACATATTAGCATTTATGAGGTAACAAAAAAACAGCATTGAATAGTGGCAAACAGTAAATGTCACTATTCATTGCTAAATTTGTTATTTTCATAGCTTGTAAATGGTAATGTGTTTGAACTTGAAATTTTTCATGGCAATAGAACATCACCCTTTTAACATCCTGTGTTTTTCCCAGATTTTTTTAAAAACTTTTAAACATGAAGTTTTTTTTGGAACTTGATTTTCATTGGATATTCTCTCGGGTGAGGGGATGGGTTGTGTGTGTTGTTTTCCCCGAGAAATCGGTTTACCTTTATTTCTTTTGAGAAAAGAGATCGGTTTACTAGTTCTGCCTTTTCCTTGATATATGATAGTGATACAAGACCAGCATACCAGGACAAAAGTAAAAATACCCCTAAAAAAGGACAAAAGTAAAAATAATAATAACCTGTTTGCTATTTTATTTTTGAAATCACGAGTTGCCAAATCCAATGGCAGCACGACACATCACTCGTGGTGACCATGCGAGCAACGTCGGCTCAGAAATAATTTATCCGCTGACTGCTTTGCTACTGGGCCGCCTATAAAACTGAAATTTTGTCACGGCGATTGGCGGCTTTCCCTTGTACATGGCATCGAGTTACAGTATCTAGTTACAAGAATAAGAAGTTGAGGACGGCTATAAAAGTCCAAAAATGCTCACTCTTACAAAAACTTATAAAAGTCGATCCAAAGTGCAATAAACTAGCAGTACTATGCGGGTAGACACCTACGTAGTGGCATCCGTCACATCCTCCGTTGGATCACGCGCGCGTGCCATTGTAAATTCGCGTGGGATCGCACGCAACGGTCCAGATCAAGCGCGCCGTCTCTTTCTTTTTCCACCTGCTCCCCACCCCGAGCGAATTAAGCAGCTCTGTGTCTACGAGTGACACGGGTACGTAACTCTTTTTGTCTAGCGTGACCCACTGTAAAATCTCGTGCACTCTAGACCGCTTTCTTGGAGAAAGTTTGTAGCCGGGCCGGCGAGCATTCCGATCGATCCGACGACTAGGTAAATATAAACATTCGCCGTGCAGATCCGGATCGTGGGGTGGTGCGCCGGCCGACGACTCCTCCGGCTTCCAGTTCCGAAGCCACGCCTCGTCACGAGCGCAGCAGCTCTACCACCATCACCACGTACTCCACACTATATTCCGAGGTGCGCACATGGTTGCATGCTGCATAAATATTCCCCACCGCTTTGGTCCACGGTAGGTACTACCAGTACTACAACTTATATATGGGCTCACTGCAGCGTGCCAGCAGCGGCGGCGACATGGCGACGGAGCTGGAGAAGCAAGACAGCGATCAGGGCGAGACGTCATCGTCGTCGGCGCGGGTGCGGCTCCTGGAGCGAGAGGTGGCGGTGGCGAAGCAGACGGAGGCGAGGATGCTGGAGTCCCTGATCCACCGGACCAAGGAGCTGGAGCAAGCCAAGGTCGCGCTCGAGGAGGCCAAGCTCGAGGCCGCCACGCTGCGGCAGGGCGCGGGCGCGGCCGGGCCCGCGCAGGGGCAGTGGAGCGTCATGGACCTCATGTTCGGCGGCGTCGACGAGGAGATCAACGGGCTGAGGGCCAGGCTCCGGTCGGCGCTGGTCGCCGAGGAGAGGAGCCGGACGGCGGCGGACGACCTCACCGCCGCGCTCTCCGCCGTCACCATGGAGGCCAAGCAGGTGAAGGCGTGGCTGTCAGACGCGCAGGCCGAGCTTGAGCGCGCCAACGCCGAGGTCGGCCGCCTGGAGGGCCTGCTGCGCACCACCGAGGCGGACCTGTGGTCGACGACAGAGCAGCTCGACGGCGTCATGTCGGAGTGGAAGGAAGCCGTGGCTGCGTGGCGCGCCAGGGAGAAGGCGCTGCTCGGACGCGCCCACGCGGCCGAGGAGGACGCCGACGGCGCCCGGCGTGAGAACGCAGAGCTCGCCGAGCTGCACCGGGCGGCCGACCACGAGAACGTCGGCCTGCGGCGCGCGCTGGAGCGAGCGGTGGAGGAGGCCAACGCGGCCAACGAGTCCCTCGAGTTCGCGGGCAGCGAGAACTCTAAGCTCCGCGACGCCATCGCCGAGAAAGAGCGCGCCATGGAGTCCCTGAGGCTGGAGAACGAGTCGCTCAAGGCCAGCGAGGCTGCCGCGCAGGGGCGTGCCATGGATCTAAGCAACCAGCTCACGGCGGCAACCCAAAAGGCGGGCGCTGCCGATGGAGGCGCCGGCGGTGGAGAGAAGGCGGCGGGGTTGCTACTGGAGAAGTGGAAAGCCGACGCGCAGGGGAAGCTCAGTGCGGCGGCGTTCCTGGACTCCGGCAGGGTGATGGCCGCGGGCCGGAAGGACCGGATGTTCTCGTCCATCAGCAACATCGCGGAGCTGAGGTCCGCGGCGGCAGCAGCGGCCATGGACGATTACGACTACGAGTTCGACCACTTCGATGGCGGAAGTCAGTACGGTGGCTTGGAGCATGCCATGAAGCACAAGAAGAGGAGGTCTGTTTTGCGCAAATTCGGTGATTTTTTTAGGAGGAGAAGCCTGCACAAGTCAGACTTTGCGCCGGTTCTAGCTGGGTAGATAGTATTTGTCTGATGCTTTGCATTGTGTGTTTGCTTGGTACCGCTACTATGAAATACAGGAGTGGCTATATCTAAGTTGCCTTAAAATTTATTTTGGGTAAATCGATTTTCTGGGTCATTATATTAAAAAGGGTTACTCACAAAACAACATTAAAAAGGATGTGGCTAGGCCTTAATCGACTGAGACTTAACGGAATCTCAGTCAAATGATATATAGTATGTAAGAAAGAAAGAAACTATTTTTTTTACGAATCTCTATGCAAGATCTAAGGGATATATCATCGATTAAGACATAACAAAGTCAAAATTGTATTAAAAATCCAACGGCTGTCCTTCTTTCTTCTTCCTCGAGTTTCTCCTTCTCCAACTAATCCTTCTTTCACAAAATTGACTTAACCAAATTGTTATTTCAGTCAATTTACGTATAGCGATTGTAAATTTACGTATAGCTATTGTATAGCTATTGTGATGAAGTACATGCGTGATAAATGCTACTCCCTTCGCTCATAAATATGCGGAATCACTAAAAGTCTGGCGTAAAGTTTTTAGAGGGTCAAATCAAACGTGTTGGTTCCCTTCGATTGAATTGCACTGATCTTACAGTATGGTTGGGTGCCACGTCATCTGGTGAAAATGTCCGCTGCACATACGAGCTGCGCGAAAAAGAACCTCGGCTTGCACCTCGGAGCTTTCCCGTTCCTACGTCACCATAACGTGTGGTGGGCCTCGGCCTAACAACACACTCGTTTGCTTGTTTTTCTCTTCGCTTAGCTGATGTCCGGGATTCACGTGGAAAATAAGTTGGTGTTCTATGTTGTTCACATATGTTTTAAAACACAGTTGTTCCCTCAGAAAAGAAAAAAAATTGTTCACTATAGGGAAAAAGTGGAAAAGGTTGGCTGCTTGAAATAATCGAACCGACGTTTTATAGATTAAAAATATATTATCAAAAGTTAGTTAAATAATATATGTGCAAAAACTAAAAATAATAATGTATTCAAAAAGGTATTCATGTCATAGAAAAAATGTTCACGAGTTTAGCAAAATGTTCCTAGATTCTAACAAAATCTTCATGAGTTAAAAATGCGTTTACGGTTTTTTCAAATGCTCATGGTTTTTCTATAAAAATATGACTGTTGGATAAAAAAATGTTCAAAATATTTTTTTAGAAAGGTGATCATAATTTTAGAAAGTTGCTTGCAAAATTTAAAAGTTTACAAGAATCTAGAAAATGTTCATTAATTTATAAAAACACTATTCAAAAAATCAAAATGTTTTTAAAATTTTGCAAAGTCAATTTTTTTTGTGATTTCAGAAATATTCACAAACTTAAAAATCATTCATGGATTTTTTTGAAGAAAAGAAGTGAAAAACAAAAGGAAGGAGAAAACTGAAAGTGAAAACAAAGAAAAATGTGAAGTAATAAACCAGAATAGAAACCTAGTGAAGCTGGTAGAGGAAAGGGAGAAAAGGATAATAAAAATCCGAAGAACCGGAAAAAACCTTGGAAATGTTAGTAAGGGTCGTAGAAATGAATAAATGAGACAGTTTGAACAAAAAACTAAAGTTACTATGTAAGGAAAATGTGATAGTTCGCTGGCCGATGTTCCGGTTCTGGTTACGTGTTATATATCTTTCGTTCTTGATTGGGTTTTCTTTTCACCTTTTCAGCAATAAACTTCTGCCCACCAATTCAAAATAAATAAATGTGCCCACAGTTTAACTAGTCATTTTTAAATTAGTGTTGGTGTTACATATTTCAACAATGTACTATATAGATGTATTGGGCTCTTATTAAAGATGTGCCCTAGGCCTAGGGCCAATCCTTAATCCTAGCATGTGCATAGGTTAGAAAGTTTGGAAAACCCAGTTGGGGATGCATGTTTGTTGTTTGAAATTCAGTTGTGTATGCATGTTGTCAATAGAAATGAAAATACAATAAAAATAGATGATATCCATCAGAACAAATTATAATCATTATTCTACATCATAGACATAAGAGACGATTGCTTATGGTCACGCGATTCTGCAGTAATTGGGAGGTACTTGTAGATCTCGATGGCATTTATGATAGGCCCCTTTGAATTATCATGCATCTTCTCCAACTTAAAAGGAGAAGAGGAGGAATTGACTACTATTGGTCATGTTGTATTATCTGAATAATTCTTGAATGCTGTAGAAATCAAGGAGATCGTTATGCACTGCTCTAGAGTAAAGAGGGGGGGGGGGGGGGGGGGCATATGCCCCCCTTTCATCATGAAGAAGTTTCGCCCTTGTTTAGCAATATTTGGAACTAGGTAGGAAGTGCGGCTTGCCGCACCCCTGCGGGTGCTGTCATACCCTACCCCGTAACAAAGCACTTATCTAATTTTTATTATTATCAACAGAAATTTGAATTAATTTCTGGAGGAAACTGCAGCCAGTGATGTTTTTACATATAATAACAGTGGGGTTTGAGCATGATACAGAACAGCATCAAGGCAGTAGATCCATGTAGAGGTACATAGACAAAACAAAGCAATGATGCAATACCAAAGTCTAATTAGTAATAGATGACATAGCTTACAATAACAGTGAGGTTTAAGTTTGTACAGACACAGCTTGTCCGATAGCATTCAGGCAGGATACACGTACATTTAGACTACAATAGGAAAGGGGTAGCGGTCTTATACAAAAATTCACTGCCTGATATGATCCATCCAGAGTACTGGCTCATACTTCTAAACTCACATAATGTACAATAGGGGCAGAACACATGCATATTCGCACCAACTCAGAAAGCCTAACAATAAACCAAAAACGTCTGATCTTCTTGTGGCTGAATTATCAAGCGTTTCTTTGTGCATCAACAAACAAAAGGTTAAGATCCTGAATATATAGATTTCCACTCACAGATCAGCAGGATGCTCATCACAGGAGTCATGGAAGTACCAAAAGGGCGAACACTTAACAACATCTGACCTCTTTGGTTTCAGTGGCGCTTGGCCTTCTTGGTTTTAGTGGGTATCACCTCATCAGCCAACGACACATCCCTTAGTTCACTACGGAGAGGGAAAACAGTCAGACCCACTTAAAAGATGTCGATGGATTAAACAGGAAGCACCGAAAGCAAATAGAAGCACATACCTTGAAGTACCGTCCACCTCGTCACTTAGGGCAGCGGGATCATCAACCAGCGTTGCATTTTCCTAGAAGCCCAAAGCACACACAACCCATTAGATGAGCATGATATTGATCCTATTACTACAAATGACAGAATGAATACCTTAGAATTGTGATCTGGGAACAGAGGCTTGCATACATCAGCATTTGCCAGTTCAGTTCTCGAAAGGCCTTTCTTCAAGCCGTTGCCGCTGTAGAGAACAATATAAACGATGGGCGATGGGCGCAACACAGTCAAAGATGTTCTGCAGCGCAGTCGTAGCTATTGCGAGGGGACAAGACATTTGCGCCGGCTGAATCTCGGTCCCCCCCCCCCCACGCGCGCGGTAGTCCAGGAGCTCGTTTATAGCCCAGAGATAGGGCTGGGGTAGGTTGAGGGAATGGGTGGGCGAGCTGTGCCTTGTGGAGGTTGATTTTGTCTGGCCTCGGGTACCAACGAACATTACCGATGATCGGCAACAGCCATGGAGCTCGTTGTGGGTTGTATTTCCGCAGGCACCAACGAACAGAAATTCAGAGAGTGTTCAAGCTAGTTTAAACTGTATATTCACACTGTTTGATTTTCACTTTCGTCCATGTCCTAGGCTGGGGTTAGAACTACTATGAATTCACACTGTTGATTGCATTTTTTCTGTAAATTTTGACTGTTTTTTGGTGTAAAACCGCACTGTTTTTTATGTCAGACTGCACATTCAGATAATGTGTAACTTCACTCAATGTTTGAAACAAAATTATTAATGTGAATAAGAGTAGTCTCAAACACACTTATTGTTGTGGGAAATATGCCCTAGAGGCAATAATAAAATGGTTATTATTATATTTCCTTGTTCATGATAATTGTCTGTTATTCATGCTATAATTGTGTTATCCGGAAATCGTAATACATGTGTGAATACATAGACCATAACGTGTCCCTAGTAAGCCTCTAGTTGACTAGCTCGTTGATCAATAGATGGTTACGGTTTCCTGACCATGGACATTGGATGTCATTGATAACGGGATCACATCATTAGGAGAATGATGTGATGGACAAGACCCAATCCTAAGCTTAGCACTAGATCATGTAGTTCGTTTGCTAAAGCTTTTCCAATGTCAAGTAACTTTTCCTTAGACCATGAGATTGTGCAACTCCCGGATACCGTAGGAGTGCTTTGGGTGTACCAAACGTCACAACGTAACTGGGTGGCTATAAAGGTGCACTACGGGTATCTCCGAAAGTGTCTGTTGGGTTGGCACGAATCGAGACTGGGATTTGTCACTCCGTGTGACGGGGAGGTACCTCTGGGCCCACTCGGTAGGACATCATCATAATGAGCTCAATGTGATCAAGGAGTTGTTCACAGGATGATGTGTTACGGAAACGAGTAAAGAGACTTGCCGGTAACGAGATTGAACAAGGTATCGGTATACCGACGATCGAATCTCGGGCAAGTATCGTACCGATAGACAAAGGGAATTGCGTACGGGATTGATTGAATCCTCGACATCGTGGTTCATCCGATGAGATCATCAAGGAGCATGTGGGAGCCAACATGGGTATCCAGATCCCGCTGTTGGTTATTGACCGGAGAGTCGTCTCGGTCATGTCTGCGTGTCTCCCGAACCCGTAGGGTCTACACACTTAAGGTTCGGTGACGCTAGGGTTGTAGAGATATTAGTATGCGGTAACCCGAAAGTTGTTCGGAGTCCCGGATGAGATCCCGGACGTCACGAGGAGTTCCGGAATGGTCCGGAGGTAAAGAATTGTATATAGGAAGTCCAGTTTCGGCCACCGGGAAGGTTTCGGGGGTAATCGGTATTGTACCGGGACCACCGGAAGGGTCCCGGGGGTCCACCGGGTGGGGCCACCTATCCCGGAGGGCCCCATGGGCTGAAGTGGGAAGGGAACCAGCCCCTGGTGGGCTGGTGCGCCCCCTATGGGCCTCCCCTGCGCCTAGGGTTGGGAACCCTAGGGGTGGGGGGCGCCTCCACCTGGCTTGGGGGGCAAGCCACCCCCTTGGCCGCCGCCCCTCCCCTCAGGTTGGATCTGAGGCGGCCGGCCCCTCTCCCCTTCCCCCTATAAATAGTGGAGGGGTGGGAGGGAGGACACATCCCAGCCCCTGGCGCCTCCCTCTCCTCCCGTGACACCTCTCCCTCTCGTTGGTGCTTGGTGAAGCCCTGCCGAGATCCCGCTGCTTCCACCACCACGCTGTCGTGCTGCTGGATCCTCATCAACCTCTCCTTCCCCCTTGCTGGATCAAGAAGGAGGAGACGTCTCTCCCAACCGCACGTGTGTTGAACACGGAGGTGCCGTCCGTTCGGCGCTCGGTCATCGGTGATTTGGATCACGACGAGTACGACTCCATCAACCCCGTTCTCTTGAACGCTTCCGCTCGCGATCTACAAGGGTATGTAGATGCACTCCCCTCTCTCGTTGCTAGATGACTCCATAGATTGATCTTGGTGATGCGTAGAAAATTTTAAAATTCTGCTACGATCCCCAACAGTGGTATCAGAGCCAGGTTTATGCGTAGTATCTTGCACGAGTAGAACACAAAGTAGCTGTGGGCGTCGATTTGTCAACCTTCTTGCCGTTACTAGTCTTATCTTGATTCGGCGGCACTGTGGGATGAAGCGGTCCGGACCGACCTTACACGTACGCTTACGTGAGACAGGTTCCACCGACTGACATGCACTAGTTGCATAAGGTGGCTAGCGGGTGTCTGTCTCTCCCACTTTAGTCGGATCGGATTCGATGAACAGGGTCCTTATGAAGGGTAAATAGAAATTGGCATATCACGTTGTGGTTTTGGCGTAGGTAAGAAACGTTCTTGCTAGAAACCTATAGCAGCCACATAAAAACTTGCAACAACAATTAGAGGACGTCTAACTTGTTTTTGCAGCAAGTGCTTTGTGATGTGATATGGCCAAAGGATGTGATGAATGATATATGTGATGTATGAGATGATCATGTTCTTGTAATAGGAATCACGACTTGCATGTCGATGAGTATGACAACCGGCAGGAGCCATAGGAGTTGTCTTAATTTATTATATGACCTGCGTGTCATTGAAATTCGCCATGTAATTACTTTACTTTATTGCTAACTGTTAGCCGTAGTAGTAGAAGTAATAGTTGGCGAGACAACTTCATGAAGACACGATGATGGAGATCATGATGATGGAGATCATGGTGTCATGCCGGTGACGATGATGATCATGGAGCCCCGAAGATGGAGATCAAAAGGAGCGAAGTGATAATGGCCATATCATGTCACTATTTTGATTGCATGTGATGTTTATCATGTTTTTGCATCTTATTTGCTTAGAACGACGGTAGCATATAAGATGATCCCTCACTAAAATTTCAAGAAAGTGTTCCCCCTAACTGTGCACCGTTGCGAAGGTTCGTTGTTTCGAAGCACTACGTGTTGATCGGGTGTGATAGATTCTAACGTTCGAATACAACGGGTGTAAGCCAGATTTACACAGCAATACACTTAGGTTGACTTGACGAGCCTAGCATGTACAGACATGGCCTCGGAACACAAGAGACCGAAAGGTCGGACATGAGTCGTATAGAAGATACGATCAACATGGAGATGTTCACCGTTGATGACTAGTCCGTCTCACGTGATGATCGGACACGGCCTAGTCGATTCGGATCATGTATCACTTAGATGACGAGAGGGATGTCTATCTGAGTGGGAGTTCATTACATAATTTGATTAGATGAACTTAATTGTCATGAACTTAGTCTAAATGTTACATATCTACCTTGTAGATCAAATGGTCAACGCTAATGTTACCCTCAACTTCAACGCGTTCCTAGAGAAAAACAAGCTGAAAGACGATGGTAGCAACTATGCGGACTGGGTCCGTAACCTGAGGATTATCCTCATAGCTGCCAAGAAATCATATGTCCTTGAAGCACCGTTAGGTGGCCCACCTGCTCTCCCAGCACTGCCAGACGATTTGAACGTTTGGCAGACACGCACCGATGATTACTCCTTCGTTCAGTGCGGCATGCTCTTCAGCTTAGAACCAGGGCTCCAAAAGCGTTTTGAGCATCACGGAGCATATGAGATGTTCGAAGAGCTGAAAATGGTTTTCCAAGCTCATGCCCGGATCGAGAGATATGAAGTCTCCGATAAGTTCTACAGCTGTAAGATGGAGGAAAATAGTTCTGTCAGCGAGCACATACTCAAAATGTCTGGGTTGCACAGCCGCTTGTCTCAGCTGGGGATTAATCTCCCGGATGACGCGGTCATTGACAGAATCCTCCAGTCGCTTCCACCTAGCTACAAGAGCTTTGTGATGAACTTCAACATGCAGGGAATGGAAAAGACCATTCCTGAGGTATATGCGATGCTGAAGTCAGCGGAGGCAGAGATCAGAAAGGAACATCAAGTGTTGATGGTGAATAAAACCACTAAGTTCAAGAAGGGCAAGGGTAAGAAGAACTTCAAGAAGGACGGCAAGGGAGTTGCCGTGCCCGGTAAGCCAGCTGCCGGGAAGAAGTCAAAGAATGGACCCAAGCCTGAGACTGAGTGCTTTTATTGCAAGGGAAACGGTCACTGGAAGCGGAATTGCCCCAAGTACTTAGCAGATAAGAAGGCCGGCAATACCAAAGGTATATGTGATATACATGTAATTGATGTGTACCTTACCAGCACTCGTAGTAGTTCCTGGGTATTTGATACCGGTGCGGTTGCTCATATTTGTAACTCAAAGCAGGAACTGCGGAATCAGCGTAGACTGGCAAAGGACGAGGTGACGATGCGCGTCGGGAATGGTTCCAAGGTCGATGTGATCGCCGTCGGCACGCTACCTCTGCATCTACCTACGGGATTAGTTTTAAACCTCAACAATTGTTATTTAGTGCCAGCTTTGAGCATGAACATTGTATCTGGATCTCGCTTAATGCGAGATGGCTACTCATTTAAATCTGAGAATAATGGTTGTTCTATTTATATGAGAGATATGTTTTATGGTCATGCCCCGCTGGTGAATGGTTTATTTTTATTGAATCTCGAACGTGATGTTACACATGTTTATAATGTGAATGCCAAGAAATGCAAGGTTGATAACGATAGTCCCACATACTTGTGGCACTGCCGCCTTGGTCATATCGGTGTTAAACGCATGAAGAAACTCCATGCAGATGGACTTTTGGAGTCTCTTGATTATGAATCATTTGACAGATGCGAACCATGCCTCTTGGGCAAGATGACCAAGACTCCGTTCTCCGGAACAATGGAGCGAGCAACCAACTTATTGGAGATCATACATACTGATGTGTGTGGTCCAATGAGAGTTGAGGCTCGCGGTGGTTATCGTTATGTTCTCACCCTCACCGATGATTTGAGTAGATATGGGTATGTCTACTTGATGAAGCACAAGTCTGAGACCTTTGAAAAGTTCAAGGAATTTCAGAGTGAGGTTGAGAATCAACGTGACAAGAAAATAAAGTTCTTACGATCAGATCGTGGAGGAGAATATTTGAGTCATGAATTTGGCACGCACTTAAGGAAATGTGGAATTGTTTCACAACTCACGCCGCCTGGAACACCTCAGCGTAATGGTGTGTCCGAACGTCGTAATCGCACTCTATTGGATATGGTGCGATCTATGATGTCTCTTACCGATTTACCGCTATCCTTTTGGGGTTATGCTTTAGAGACTGCCGCATTCACTTTAACTAGGGCACCGTCAAAATCCGTTGAGACGACACCGTATGAATTATGGTTTGGGAAGAAACCTAAGCTGTCGTTTCTGAAAGTTTGGGGATGCGATGCTTATGTGAAGAAACTTCAACCAGAGAAGCTCGAACCCAAGTCGGAAAAATGCGTATTCATAGGATACCCTAAGGAAACTATTGGGTATACCTTCTACCTAAGATCCGAGGGCAAGATCTTTGTTGCCAGGAATGGATCCTTTCTAGAGAAAGAGTTTCTCTCGAAAGAAGTAAGTGGGAGGAAAGTGGAGCTTGATGAGATGACCCTCGAACCGGAGAGTAGCGCAGCGCAGGAAAATGTTTCTGTGGAGCCTACACCGGCTAGAGAGGAAGTTATTGATAATGATCATGATCAAGCTACCACTGAACTTCGAAGGTCCACAAGGACACGTTCCGCACCAGAGTGGTACGGCAATCCTATCCTGGAAATCATGTTGTTAGACAACAGTGAACCTTCGAACTATGAGGAAGCAATGGCGGGCCCGGATTCCGACAAATGGCTTGAAGCCATGAAATCCGAGATAGGATCCATGTATGAAAACGAAGTATGGACTTTGACTGACTTGCCCGTTGATCGGCAAGCCATAGAAAATAAATGGATCTTTAAGAAGAAGACTGACGCGGATGGTAATGTGACCATCTATAAGGCTCGGCTTGTCGCTAAGGGTTATCGACAAGTTCAAGGGGTTGACTACGATGAGACTTTCTCACCCGTAGCGAAGCTGAAATCCGTCAGAATCATGTTAGCAATTGCCGCATACTATGATTATGAGATATGGCAAATGGACGTCAAAACGGCATTCCTTAATGGTTTTCTTAAGGAAGAGTTGTATATGATGCAACCGGAAGGTTTTGTCGACCCTGAGAATGCTGACAAGGTATGCAAGCTCCAGCGCTCAATCTATGGGCTGGTGCAAGCATCTCGAAGTTGGAACATTCGCTTTGATGAGATGATCAAAGCGTTTGGGTTCACACAGACTTATGGAGAAGCCTGTGTTTACAAGAAAGTGAGTGGGAGCTCTGTAGCATTTCTCATATTATATGTGGATGACATACTGCTGATGGGAAATGATATAGAATTCTTGGAAAGTATAAAGGCCTACTTGAATAAGTGTTTTTCAATGAAGGACCTTGGAGAAGCTGCTTATATATTAGGCATCAAGATCTATAGGGATAGATCGAGACGCCTCATAGGTCTTTCGCAAAGCACATACCTTGATAAGATATTGAAGAAGTTCAATATGGATCAGTCCAAGAAGGGGTTCTTGCCTGTATTGCAAGGTGTGAGATTGAGCTCGGCTCAATGCCCGACCACGGCAGAAGATATAGAAGAGATGAGTGTCATCCCCTATGCCTCAGTCATAGGGTCTATTATGTATGCCATGCTATGTACCAGACCTGATGTAAACCTTGCAGTAAGTTTGGTAGGTAGGTACCAAAGTAATCCTGGCAAGGAACACTGGACAGCGGTCAAGAACATCCTGAAGTACCTGAAAAGGACTAAGGATATGTTTCTCGTATATGGAGGTGACGAAGAGCTCGTCGTAAAGGGTTACGTCGACGCTAGCTTCGACACAGATCCGGATGACTCCAAGTCACAAACCGGATACGTGTATATTTTGAATGGTGGAGCGGTAAGCTGGTGCAGTTGCAAGCAAAGCGTCGTGGCGGGTTCTACATGCGAAGCGGAGTACATAGCAGCCTCAGAGGCAGCACACGAAGCAGTATGGATGAAGGATTTCATCACCGACCTAGGAGTCATTCCAAATGCGTCGGGTCCAATGGCTCTCTTCTATGACAACACTGGAGCTATTGCCCTTGCCAAGGAGCCCAGGTTTCACAAGAAGACCAGGCATATCAAGCGTCGCTTCAACTCCATACGTGAACATGTTCAAGATGGAGACATAGATATTTGTAAAGTGCACACGGATTTGAATGTAGCAGATCCGTTGACTAAACCTCTTTCACGGGCAAAACATGATCAACACCAGAACTCTATGGGTGTTCGATTCATCACAATGTAACTAGATTATTGACTCTAGTGCAAGTGGGAGACTGTTGGAAATATGCCCTAGAGGCAATAATAAAATGGTTATTATTATATTTCCTTGTTCATGATAATTGTCTGTTATTCATGCTATAATTGTGTTATCCGGAAATCGTAATACATGTGTGAATACATAGACCACAACATGTCCCTAGTAAGCCTCTAGTTGACTAGCTCGTTGATCAATAGATGGTTACGGTTTCCTGACCATGGACATTGGATGTCATTGATAACGGGATCACATTATTAGGAGAATGATGTGATGGACAAGACCCAATCCTAAGCCTAGCACTAGATCGTGTAGTTCGTTTGCTAAAGCTTTTCCAATGTCAAGTAACTTTTCCTTAGACCATGAGATTGTGCAACTCCCGGATACCGTAGGAGTGCTTTGGGTGCACCAAACGTCACAACGTAACTGGGTGGCTATAAAGGTGCACTACGGGTATCTCCGAAAGTATCTGTTGGGTTGGCACGAATCGAGACTGGGATTTGTCACTCCATGTAACGGAGAGGTACCTCTGGGCCCACTCGGTAGGACATCATCATAATGAGCTCAATGTGATCAAGGAGTTGTTCACGGGGTGATGTGTTACGGAAACGAGTAAAGAGACTTGCCGGTAACGAGATTGAACAAGGTATCGAGATACCGACGATCGAATCTCAGGCAAGTATCGTACCGATAGACAAAGGGAATTGCGTACGGGATTGATCGAATCCTCGACATCGTGGTTCATCCGATGAGATCATCGAGGAGCATGTGGGAGCGAACATGGGTATCCAGATCCCGCTGTTGGTTATTGACCGGAGAGTCGTCTCGGTCATGTCTGCGTGTCTCCCGAACCCGTAGGGTCTACACACTTAAGGTTCGGTGACGCTAGGGTTATAGAGATATTAGTATGCGGTAACCCGAAGGTTGTTCGGAGTCTCGGATGAGATCCTGGACGTCACGAGGAGTTCCGGAATGGTCCGGAGGTAAAGATTTATATATGGGAAGTCCTATTTTGGCCACCGGAAAATGTTCGGGATTTTTCGGTATTGTACCGAGAAGGTTCTAGAAGGTTCCAGAGTGGGGCCCACCTGCATGGGGGTGTAGGGTAACGCAGCAGAAAACAAAAATTTTCTGACCTACGCACCAGCCCAGGACCACTATGGAGACTGCATACAAGGTTTGATCATTTTCGTTACCGACTCGAAGCGCAGCGGAAGTAGAGTCGATGACGATCGGCAGTGCAGATCCCCGCAGCTAGGATTTACAACCTCCCAACCACGAGGATGTATACCCTCGTCTTCCCTTCGGGCAGCCCTCCGGGAGGCTGTCGAACAGTCCCCCAGACGATGTCGCGGACAGCCCTTCGGGAGGACCTTCGAAACTCGAACGGTCACTCGGACAGCCCTTCGGGAGGACTCACAGAACTCGGACCGTCACTTGGACAGCCCTTCGGGAGGCACTCTCGAACAGCCCCTCGGGCACTAAGATCGAAACTACGACCTCTCTACAGAGTTGCACACATACGGTGTCATCTATCCGGCAGGGCTTCGCCATCCAGAACTAGTTCCCACCGGAACCCAGACAGCCTTTCGGCTCTACGAAACTATTTCGCGGGGAGGGAGAGAGAAGCCAGATCATTGCAATGGCACATGTATGTGAGAAGGAGTGAGTCTTTAGGCAGCCCCCTCCACCCCTATTTATAGGCCAAGCCCAAGGGTGGCTTCTCCAAGAAGCCAAGGGGAAAAATACCAAAGGACCCTCAAGGTGGCTTCTCCAAGAAGCCACCCAAAAAGCACTTTCACTATTCACGACGACATTTTTCAGCGTCCGTTCGAACTGAAAATATTTATGTGGGCTTAGAACATTTCCAGTACCCACTAAAATAATTTTCAACGCGTTCTGGAACAATTCCAGATTAGTGATTTTCATCTGCGAAAAGCATCTGAAGTGGTTCCGGCAGCTCCGGAACATTTCCGGTTTTTCTTCCAGAAAATTCCCAAAAGTTTTCAGAATGATTCTGGCACCCTCCAAGAATTATCGGGCATGTGCCAAAACCAATTTGACTTTATGGTATCCTCTGAAACAACTTTTCAGTTTCACCAGAACTCATCCGGTGACCTCTCTCTGCGGAACTTTTCCGCTGTCCGAAACTTTTTCGGTGTCCGAAACTTTTTCGGTGATTTTCTCTCAGACTCCCTGTCTAGTATTCAGCAGATAGATGACCCTTAAGCGTGTGACCCTATAGGTTCGGTGAAGTATAGACATGACACGGAACCCCTTCCGATCAATGATCAACATCGGAGCCGTGGACACCCATATTGACCCCTATACCCACACGAATGAATATTCGAGTGAACCTCCAGTTGTCGTGTGCTATTCCTGTTGCTTCGCGATATGTTACAAATACCCGAGGTGAGACATGTTGGCATTCCCGTGGATCAACAACTTGTCCACTATGCTAGTTACCTCGTTACCGGTATTGTTCTCTTTTCTCGTTACCGTGTCCGGCATCCCCGTGATCAAATCACAAAGTGTCTGGCCAGACGATGATGGATACCGTAACACCGAGAGGGCCCAGAGATATCTCTCCATCGTCGGAGGAGCAAATCCCAATCTTGAGCTATCAAGTTACTTGACATACTTTCCCATGAACCCGTAAGCCGCCGTAATAGCCATCCATTTACGGATGACGTTTAACAAACCCCAAAGTTCATGAATCAAGCATGAAGAAACTCGATACTCTCATGGTCTGAGGAATCATGCAAACGTAAACTATCTCTGTGTTATTAACCATTAACTCATGACGAATGTATCTCATAGCATAACATCAATCGGGTCGATTCAACACAAATGTTCTTCTAACATTTGTGCCCTCAAAGTTGCTGGCATAGACATGCCTATGATTGGGAAAACATAATCATCATGCAACACTTGAGCTAGTCTTAGAGGCATGACTAGGAATACATTTTACCGTTTATTATTCCACACGTGCACATGGGTTTTCCCCAGAGCCTTTATGGATATACGGGCTCGGGAACCACAGCAGTTATAGCATGGAACATAAACCTAATTATGAACACGGAGATAAATAATAACATTTATTATTGCCTCTAGGGCATATCTCCTACAGGTATTCCACTGGTTATCAGTTCAGACCGTGGCAGCTTATTCACTTCAAGATTCTGGGCAAGTTTCCAAGAAGCTATGGGAACTCATCTGTCCTTCAGCACCGCTTTTCACCCTCAGTCTCAAGGACAAGTTGAACGAGTGAACCAAGTTCTCGAAGACATGCTTCGAGCTTGTGTCATATCCTTCGGAAGGAAATGGGAAGAATCTCTCCCATATGCCGAATTCTCTTACAATAACAGCTATCAAGCCAGTCTGAAGATGGCCCCCTTTGAAGTATTGTACGGACGAAAGTGCCGAACCCCTCTAAATTGGTCAGAAACTGGGGAACGTCCACTCTTCGGTCCGGATATTATCCAACTTGCCGAAGATCAAGTTCGCGTTGTCCGCGGGCATTTGAAGACTGCTCAGTCACGTCAAAAGAGTCAGTATGACCGCAAACACAAAGATATGGTCTATCAACCTGGCGAAAAGGCTTATCTTCGAGTCACACCGATGAAAGGTACACACCGATTCGGGATCAAGGGCAAGCTAGCTCCTCGCTATATTGGTCCTTTCACTGTTCTTGAAAGGCGTGGTAGAGTGGCATATCAGTTGGAACTTCCACCGAACCTTTCTCAGGTTCACGATGTGTTCCACGTATCACAACTCCGCCGCTGCTTCGAAGACCCTATCCGCGGAGTAGATCACGAATTGCTTGAACTGCAACAAGACCTCTCTTATAAAGAGCATCCGGTCCGCATTCTCGATCAAGCCGAGCGTCGCACACGCCAGAAGGTTATCAAGTTCCTCAAGGTTCAGTGGTCAAACCATTCTGATGATGAAGCCACTTGGGAACGCGAGGATCGTCTTCGCGATGAATACCCCGCTTTGTTTCTTTCTACCTCCTAAATCTCGGGACGAGATTTCTTGTAGTGGAGGAGATTTGTAACACCCCCTGTATTAAGCTACAGAGATCACCCTTTTGATGAGGCCATGTCATCATGATTAATAGTGCATAATCATCATTAGCATCATATTGCATTTCAACTCCTAAGTCAAATTCAAATTTAAATGAAAGTGGAATATAAAAGTTGTCCAACATAGAAACTAAAATGTCAGATAAATAACAAATATTCCAGAGGCTATTCTAAAATTGAAACCAACATCATTGGAATTGGATAAGTGACTCGAACAACCTCAAACAGTGGATGAAGATAATATTTAATAACCATTTATTAAATCTGAAATAAATATGGAATTATGTTTTGTCCAAACTAATTTTAGGTGTTAAGGAATAATGCAATGGTATTTATGAAATAGGTCACACTTTTTACAAAAACCATTTGGGGCCTAAACATTTAACAGTAAAGAAAAGGGAAAAGAAACAGAAAAACAAAAGAAAAGAAAAGGCCCCCCTGGCCAACTGGGCCAGGCGGCCCAGCTGGCCGACCCACCTGGCCCAACTGGCCGGCCCAGCCCCATCCCCTGCCTTATCCCCATGGGGGGGGAAACCCTAACCAGCCACCCCCCCACTTCCCCCCTCTCCCGATATATCCCCCCCTCTCCCCCGATTGGATCGGGATCGAGAGGTGGAGGTCGCCGCGACGCCCCGACCCTGCCGCCCGACGCCGCCCCGTTGCCATTGCCGTTGGACGCCGTCGCCGGAGCGCTCCCCCGCCGGCCTGCTTCTCCTCTCCGCCGTCGTCCCCGTCTTCCTCCTCGCGCTCCACTGCCCCGTCCCTACGCTCCCTCGGTGAGGCCCCCGGTCCTCCTCTCTCGCTCGCCTGCCGCGCTCCCGCCGCGCCCACCGTTGCTCCGCTCCGGCCGTGACCACGCCTCGCGCGCTCCGGCCCCGCGCTCACCGCGGTCGGGCCGTGCCCTGGCCATGCGCCGCGCCGTCCGGCCGTGCCCGTCGCCCAGCGGTCACCGCGCCCAGCGCCTCGCCCCGCTGAGGCCTCTCTGCCTCGCCGGCCCCTACTCACTACCCCGCGCGCTGCCTGCGCCTCACCCTCGCCTACCTCTGCCGCCAGTCCCACCTCGCCCCTCTACGCCGCCTCCGGCCACCGGTCCTCCCCCCCCCGCGGCTCCAGCCGCGCCGTGGCCGCCGGCCGCGCACCCTCGCGGCCATCTCCCGCGACCGGCGATGGCGCCCTGGCGCGCCCCATCGCCCGTGCCCGTTCGAGCGGGTTCGCCCGCCCGTTACCCGTACCCAGCGCCCGTTAAGTCCCCCTGGCCCATTGACATGTGGGGCCCAGCCCCAGAACGTTTTAATAAAAAGGAAATAAAAATAAAAATAATAAAAATAATTAATTAATTAGTTAATTAATCCTGATTAGGTTAATTTAATTAACTAATTAGTGTTAATTAAACAGTAATATAATTAGTTAACCCTAATTAATTTAACAGTCTATGACAGGTGGGACCCACCCTGTCAGGGCGCCTGCTGACATCAGCATGATGTCATGCTGACATCATCGCAGCACTGTTTCGGATAATGTTGAATTAAATAATTAATTAAAATTTCAGAAATTAATAAAAACTTTAGAAAATCATATCTTTTAAACCGTAACTCCGATGAAAATATTTTATACATGAAACTTGCTCAGAACGACGATACGAACCCGGATACGCCCTCGGTATCTCCGTCAGACGCCCGCAGCTATGAGAACGTTGAACAATTAGACCGATTTCGATAAATGAATAGTGTCCAACTTTAATTAAATAAATCCAAATAAATTCCTAAATTAACTAAATCGCTTAGTTAGGCTGTATATCACCCCGGCATATCATTTAGACATGTCATGCATCCCTGTTGCATTATTGCCGTGTGTTTACTGTTTCTTCCCCCTCTTCTCTTCGGTAGACTACGAGACCGACGCAGCTGCTGGTGCCCCGACCGACTACGTTGTTGACGACCCCTACTTGCCAGAGCAACCAGGCAAGCCCCCCCCTTGATCACCAGATATCGCCTATTCTCCTCTATACTACTTGCATTAGAGTAGTGTAGCATGTTACTGCTTTCCGTTAATCCTAGTCTGATGCATAGCCTGACACTGTTGCTACATCTGTTGATACCTTACCTGCAATCCTAAATGCCTAGTGTAGGATGCTAGTTTATCATCATTGGCCCTGCATTCTTGTCAGTCTGCCTTGCTATACTATCGGGCCGTGATCACTCGGGAGGTGATCACGGGTTATACTATACATATATACATACTATACAGATGGTGACTAAAGTCGGGTCGGCTCGAAGAGTACCCGCGAGTGATTCACGGATTGGGGGCTGAAAGGACCTTTGTCCCCACGGCCCTTTGTGTGGATCTTTGTGGCGGAGCGACAGGGCAGGTTGAGACCACCTAGGAGACAGGTGGGCCAGGCCCTGGTCGGCGTTCGCGTTTACTTCATAATAACACGCTTAACGAGATTGGATATTTGATCTGAGTCTGGCCACTGGCCTATACGCACTAACCAACTACGCGGGAGTAGTTATGGGTATCCCGGCGTCGTGGTATCAGCTGAAGCCTTCTTGACGTCAGCAACTGAGCGGCGCGCGCCGTGTTGGACCGCGCTAACATAACCGCCGTGATCGTGTGGGTTGCTAGGTCTGCTCGCGGCCGCGTACGCAACGTGCAGGAGCGCACTGGGCGATGGGCCCAGACCCCAGAGTGCCTAGGATTAGTCCGGCGTGCTGACCTCTCTGTTGAGCCTAGGTGGGGCTGCGACGTGTGGATCTTCCGAGGCCGGGCATGACCCAGGAAAGTGTGTCCGGCCAAAGGGGATCGAGCGTGTTGGGGAATATGTGGTGCACCCCTGCAGGGAAGTTTATCTATTCGAATAGCCGTGTCCCTCGGTAAAAGGACGACCCGGAGTTGTATTCCGACCTCATGACAACTAGAAATGGATACTTAATAAAACACACCCTTACAAGTGACAGATATAACCCGGTGGTCGCTCTCTCGCATGGTGGCGACGAGAGGATCGACGGGTAGGATTATGCTATACGTTGCTGTTTGGTTAACTTCCAACTAATCTCTTCTATTGCTTCAAGATGGAGGCTGCCAGAAGCGTAGTCTTCGACAGGACTAGCTATCCCCCTCTTATTCTGGCATTCTGCAGTTCAGTCCACCGATATTGCCTCTTTACACATATACCATGCATATGTAGTATAGATCCTTGCTTGCGAGTACTTTGGATGAGTACTCACGGTTGCTTTCCCCCATCCTTTTCCCCCTTTCCCTTCTTGCTGGTTGTCGCAACCAGATGTTGGAGCCCAGGAGCCAGACGCCACCTTCGACGACTACTACCACCAGGACGGAGCCTACTACTACGTCCAGGACGCCGACGACCAGGAGTAGTTAGGAGGATCCCAGGCAGGAGGCCCTGCGCCTGTTCGATCTGTTGTATCCCTGTTTGTGCTAGCCATCTTATGGCACCTTGTTTAACCTATGTCTGTTCTCAGATATTGTTGCTTCCGCTGACTCGTCTATGATCGAGCATTTGTATTCGAGCCCTCGTGGCCCCTGGCTTGTATTATGATGCTTGTATGACTTATTTATGTTTTAGAGTTGTGTTGTGATATCTTCCCGTGAGTCCCTGATCTTGATCGTACACGTTTGCGTGCATGATTAGTGTACGATCGAGCCGGGGGCGCCACAAGTTGGTATCAGAGCCGACTGCCTGTAGGAGTCCCCCTTTCCAATTCCTTGGCCGAAGTTGAGTCTAGACAAAGGAAACCGTTTTACTAACTTGGCTGTGTGGCTTACGGGCCCACATTGCCAACTGGGTGGTATTAGGATCTTTTATTCCTCGTCTATACTCTGGGACTCTGATCTCTCTTCTACTCGGGTTAAATGAAGTTTACTAACGCCGACACTTAGGATCTCGTAAATTCTGTCTACCCGGAGAGCTGGATATCTGTGCGATTTCCCTGTCGTTGATCTGATTAGTCTGATAATCATTTTCCTTTCCATTGTTTTGTTTAACCTTTCTCTCCGAGTTGTGTTAAACCTCTTATTGTCGTTTGACAAACCTGAATTTCCTCTATTTTCAGATGGACCATTTGTTTCCACCGCGTCCTACGACACAGCTTGTGCTTCGCACTTGGGCTCGTAATACCCCTGGGTTTCCAGCTGTCCTGATCGCTCTCATGACCCGACTTGGCTACCGTTGGTACCCTGAGTACTTGGTTTATGAGGTTTACCGCGAGTTCAACCAGGAACAGTACTATGCTGAAGTTCGGATTTATGATCAGCAGAACAACTCAGACACCGAGCTACACCTTTTTCACGGATTAGGCGTGACGATTGAGATGGCAGTCCATGATGCCGCCTACTCCGCTGTCGTACGTCTACGAGGGGAGCACAATGCTATCTTGGATGACTCCGAGTTCCGATACATTCCGTATGCCCCTGCTGGAGATGCTACCGGATACTACACAGCTATCTGTGCCCCGTACGAGCCTCGTCGCTACGACCCGCGCGTTCTGATTCAGTGCACTCAGGCTCTGGATCGCACTGTTCGGGCTCTTGCCGTCGAGTTGGTTGCCACTCGAGCACGTCTCTACGATGCTATGATGCAGTTGCTGCCCGCTGTTCGTGCAGGGATACATCCGGAGCACATCCTTTATCCGCACAGGACTCAGATGTATGCTGGTATTGACTGGCCTATTGTTGGGGGTCACACACCGACACGTGGACCTCTTCTTACAGCTCGAGACCGGGTTCTGCATCAGAGTGCACATGGAGCACAGGATCTTTCCGCGACGAACATTCGTCGTCCGCACTCGCAGCTACCCCGATACAGTGGTTCTCTCCGACGTTGATGTAGCCTTTGCTATCTCTCGTTGTGTACTTCCTTACCGCGTGCCTGCGCGCCGCCTAGTATGTCTAGCTTTTGATTTGCGCCGTTATGCTGTCCGCTTGTACCCGACGTTGTGTATGGATCTGTATGTCTTAATCGACTACTTTTATGTATTTGATGCACTGCTTAAACTATTGTCGAGTTACATCATGCTTGTCGCTAAGCACTCGTGCTTGCTTTTACTAAACTACCCCCCTGTTGAAAATTAGCAGGATGGTTAGACCCGCTGGTCGTGGTCGTGGCCGTGGTGCCAACGATCCACCACCGCCGAACTATATGGCTGGAATGATGCAGCAATTTGAACTGCAACGTCAGTTCATGCAAGGGATCATGGATCAGTTTCCTCGTCCCAATATGAACCAGTATCCGGGCCCAGGGACCTTGCAGGACTTTATGCGCCTCAACCCAACCGTCTACCGCAGCTCAACTCAGCCCCTGGATGCGGATGACTGGCTTCGCGACATCACCTATGAGTTGGAATCTGGTGGCGTTGCCCCTACTAACTATGTCACCTTCGCCTCCTTCTTTCTCAAGGGCCCCGCTGCTCAATGGTGGGACAGCCACAGGCGCACTCAACCAGCTGGCACAGTCATCACTTGGCCGGATTTCCAAGCTGCCTTCCGTGCCCGTTTCATTCCCCAGGGAATCATGGACCGGAAGAAGCAAGAGTTCCGCAACCTCACCCAGGGCAACAAGACAGTGGAAGCTTATCAGCGGGAGTTTCTGGAATTATCCCGCTATGCTGAAGAAGACATTCCCACTGATACTCGCCGTCAGGAAAGGTTTCGCCAAGGACTTCAAGCTGACATCAAGCTAGCGCTCCTTGTGCATGAATTTGATAATTTCTCCATCTTGGTGAACAAGGCTATCCAGGTCGAGACTGGTCTGCAGGCACACCAGGGATCTCTTAGGCGCAACCGTGACACTGGTTCATCTTCGAGCCAGCCCGCACAGAAGCGTCGGATCTGGATTCCAAACAGCGTGTACCGTCCAGCTGCACCTGCTCCAAGACGGTCCTATACTGCACCACGCCTGCCTCCACCACCTAGGCAGCCAGGACTTCCAGCTCCACCACCCCGAGCTCCTGCTCCTAATCCCAATGATAGTCTGTGCTACAAGTGTGGGCAGCCAGGTCATTTTTCCAGGAACTGCATTCGGAACCAGAACCAACTGGCACTTCCTGCAACTGGCCGTAGGAACAATCAGCCTCGCAACAACAATGCCAAGACTTATGGGCGTATTCAGGCCAACCACACCGATTTCAAAGAAGCTCAGGACCAGCCTGCCACCGTGATGGGTACTCTCCTTGTTAATTCAGTACCAGCTTCTGTTTTATTTGATTCGGGAGCATCGCATTCATTCATGTCCGAAGAATTTGCATACAAACACGACATTAAATGTGAGGTCATGAACACTGCAATAGTAATACACACCCCCGCGGGTCAATGTCAAACCTCCATGGGTGGCAACGACGTCACCGTTGAAATTGAAGGGCTGGAGTTTCACGCCTCCCCTTTCATACTAAAGTCTTGTAGTATCGACCTCATTCTCGGAATGGATTGGTTGAAAGCGCATACTGCTTCTATAGTTTGCGCCACGAAGATCGTCCATCTTCTACACCCTTCTGATGAAATAATAAGCTACCAGGCTCAAATCATCCAAAATGCCGAGGCGAGACTTTATGCCTTGAATGCGTTAAACGCATCACCACTTGAAGGCATCGAGAACATTCCAGTTGTTCGCGAATTCCAAGGTGTTTTCCCAGAAGAACTCCCAGGGATACCCCCTGCTCGAGCTGTCGAATTTGTCATCGACTTGAAACCAGGCACCACTCCTATCGCCAAGCGTCCCTACAAGATGCCGCCGCATGAACTCCTTGAACTTAAGAAGGAAATCGACGCTTCACTTCGTAAGGGTTTCATTCGCCCAAGTTCCTCTGCTTGGGGAGCACCTTCTCTCTTTGTCAGGAAGAAGGATGGATCAAACCGATTGGTCCAAGATTACCGTCCTATTAACCAAGCAACCATCCAGAACAAATATCCCCTTCCTCGGATAAACGATCTGTATGATCAACTGGCGGGTTCATCAGTGTTCTCTAAACTCGACTTAAGGTTGGGTTACCACCAGATCCGTGTTCGTGAAGAGGATATCCCAAAGACCGCCTTCGTTACTCGATATGGCTCATACGAGTACACTGTCATGTCATTCGGCTTAACCAATGCTCCCGCCACATTCTCCCGCCTGATGAATTATATATTCATGGAATACCTTGACAAGTTCGTCGTGGTTTACTTGGATGATATCCTAGTATACTCCAAGAACAAAGCGCCAGCTATTGCCGTCGATTTGTCGAGAACTTCTCCAAGATCGCCAAGCCCCTGACTAACCTGCTTCATAAAGGCGTCAAGTTCGATTGGACGGAAAAGTGTCAGGAAAGTTTCCAGACGCTCAAAGACAAGCTGACTTCTGCCCCAGTGCTTGCCCCTCCTGATTCCCAGAAGGATTTTGTCATCTATTGTGATGCATCCCGTCAAGGATTAGGCGGTGTCCTAATGCAAGACCGCAGAGTAATTGCTTATGCTTCGCGTCAATTGCGTCCGCACGAAGAGAATTACCCAGTACATGACCTCGAGCTTGCTGCCGTCATCCATGCACTAAAACAGTGGCGACATTACCTTCTCGGTAATCGTTGCGAGATCTACACCGATCATCAAAGTCTGAAGTATCTGTTCACTCAACCAGACCTGAACCTCCGTCAACAGAGATGGATGGAGACCGTAGCGGATTTTAACTTGGGTATTTCTTATACCCCTGGCAAGGCTAATGTAATGGCCGATGCCTTGAGCCGTAAGTCTTATTGCAGTCACCTCCAGTTTCACGAAGTTCAACCTTCGCTTATTGAAGAATTCAGAAAGCTGAATCTCCACATTGTTCCTCCTGGAGCACTCGCTCCCCCTCCTGAAGGTTCCTACAAAATGAACCTCCACGTTGTTTCCCAGGGTTCACTTAATACCCTGGTTGCTAAACCAGATCTCGTGGACAGCATCAAGACGCTGCAGGGTTATGACTCTCAAGCCCACAAGATTAAGCGCTATCTCGCTGAAGGAAGGCCTTCGTTCTTCACTATTAATGATACTGGCACATTGTTCTTTAAAGGTCGTCTAGTGGTCCCCTCTAAAGGTAACCTGGGTATGACTCAGGAGGTCATGCAAGAAGCTCACGACACTCCGTTGTCTATTCATCCCGGCAGTACCAAGATGTACCAAGACATCCGTCAAAGATTCTGGTGGTCAAACATGAAGCAAGACATTGCTCGCTATGTTGCTGAATGTGATGTTTGCCGTCGCGTCAAAGCAGAACATCAAAGGCCCGCCGGAACTCTGCAACCAATTGCTGTTCCTGAATGGAAATGGGACCATGTTGAAATGGACTTTATCACTGGATTTCCCAAATCACAGAAAGGTAATGATGCTATTCTTGTCGTCATTGACCGACTTTCCAAAGTTGCACATTTTCTAGCCGTCAAAGAGACGATCACTGCTAGTCAGCTCGCAACTCTCTACATGTCCAGAATTGTTTCACTTCACGGTATTCCAATGGTTATCAGTTCAGACCGTGGCAGCTTATTCACTTCAAGATTTGCCTTGGCTAGTTTCCAAGAAGCTATGGGAACTCATCTGTCCTTCAGCACCGCTTTTCCCCTCATTCCTCAAGGACAAGTTGACCGAGTCAACCAGTTCTCGAAGACAATGCTTACGATCTTGTGTCATATCCTTCGGAAGGAAATGGGAAGAATCTCTCCAGATGCCGAATTCTCTACTATAAAGCTATCAATCCAGTCTGAAGATTGCCCCCTTGAAGTAAGTGTAACGGACGCAGTGCCGAACCCCTCTAAATTGTCAGAAACTGGGGAGGACGTCCACTCTTCGGTCCGGATTATTATCCAACTTGCCGAAGATCAGTTCGCGTTGTCCGCGAGGCATTTTGAAGACTGCTCAGTCACGTCCAAAAGAGTTAGTATGACCCGCAAACACAAAGATATGTCTATCAACCTGGCGAAAGGGCTTTCTTCGACACACCGTTGAATGAAAGGGACACACCGATTGGGATCAAGGGCAAGCTAGCTTTCTCGCTAGAGGTTGGTCCTTTCCACTGTTCTTGAAAGGCGTGGTAGATGGGCATATCATTGGACACTTCCACCGAACCTTCTCCACGGTTTACGTACTGGTACGATTGTGTTCCCACGTATCACAACCGCGCCTCTGCTTCAAACCCTATCCTCGAGTAGGGATCACGAATTGCTTGAACTGCAACACAAGACCTCCTTCTAAAGGCATCCGTGTCCTCATCTCGATCAGCCGCTTAGAGCGTCGACACACGCCAGATAGGTTATCAAAGTTCCTCAGGTTTTCAGTGGTCAAACCATTCTGAGGAATGAAAGCACTGGGGAACGCGAGGATCGTCTTCGCGATGAAACCCCGCTTTGTTTCTGATCTCTCCTAAATCTCGGGACGAGATTTCTTGTAGGGAGGAGATTTGTAACACCCCTGTACTTAAGCTACGAGAGCAACCCCTTGTGATGAGGCCATGTCATCATGATTCATAGTTGCAGAACTCATCATTAGACACATAATTGCATTTCAACTCCTAGTCAAATCAAATTAAATGAAAGTGGGATATAAAAGTTGTCCAACATAGAAACTAAAATTCAGATAAATAACAAATATTCCAGAGGCTATTTCTAAAAAATTAAACCAACATCATTGGAATTGGATAAGTGACTCGAACAACCTCAAACAGGGATAAGATAATATTTAATAACCCTTTTAAATCTGAAATAAATATGGAATTATGTTTTGTCCAAACTAGTTTTAGGTGTTTAAGGAATAATGCACTGGTATTTATGAAATAGGTCACACTTTTACAAAACCATTGGGGCCTAAACATTTGACAGTAGAGAAAAGAGAATAAGAAAGGAAAAAAAAAGGATAAAGGAACCCCCCCCCCGCCGACTGGGCCTCGGCCCAGCAAGCCACGGCCGCAGGCCGGCCCAGCCGCGCCTACTTAGCTGGCCTCCCCCAGGAGACCCGAACCCTAGCCGTCCCCACCCCCCCCTCGCTCACTCCCCCCCCGATTCCAGATCGGGGTAGGCCCGATCCGTCCGCCTCGTCGCCGACGCCGCTCGCCGACGCGCCCCGTCGCACGCTCCTCCTCGTCAGCCCCACCTCCCGATCCATATCGGGATCGGGATCGGGAATACGAACCCGTCGCCTCGGTCGCGGCGACGACCGCGCCGCCTCGCCGTCCGCGTTGGACGCCGTCCTCCCGGTACCCGCTCTTCTCCGCTTCCTTCTCGCTACCCCTCGTCTCCGCTACGCCCCGACCGCCTCCCCCGCCCTCGCCGCACGACGCCACCGCCCGGAGCCTCCCTCGCCCGGTCTGCCTACGTCTACGTCGCCGCCTTGTCCCGCCGGCTGCCTCCCCATCGCCGTCGTCCCCGTCGACCACCCCGACCCCGCTGCCCTCCCTACGGATCCGGTGAGGCCTCGGCCTCTCCCCCCCTCTCGATGTCGCGCACGCGCCCGCGCGCACCGCAGGCTCGCCGCGCTCTGCCGCACGCGCGCTGCGCGCCGCCCACTGCCCTCGCTCGCGCGCCCGCGTCGCTCCTCGCCGCCAACCGCCCGCTCCGGCCCCCCCCCCCGCTTCGCCTCCGCGCGACCGCCGCCCGCTGCCGCTCCAGCCACCGCGCTGCCGCCCGCGGCCGCTCCAGCCACCGCGCCGCCGCCCCGCTTCCGGCCCTGCCGTGGCCTCGCCGGCGCCCGCGCCCGCCGACCGCCCGTGCGTCCCCTTTGGGCACCGGACATGTCCGGTCCCGAAAGGGGCACGCCCCGGACGTGTCCGCCCCTGGGCCACTGCCCAGTGGGGCCCGAACCCCTGTGACGCTGACGAATGGGGCCCACGGCCCAGAAACAGTTTTAAGAAAATAGAAATTAAAATAATTAATTAAAATAATTAAAATAAATAAATAAATAAATAATTAATTAATTAGTTAATTAATCCTGATTAGGTTAATCTAATTAACTAATTAGTGTTAATTAAACAGTAATCAGTAATTAAATTAATTAAACCTAATTAACCTAACAGCCTATGACAGGTGGGACCCACCCTGTCAGGTGGCTGCTGACGTCAGCATGATGTCATGCTGATGTCATCAATTACTGTTTCGGATAATGTTGAATTAAATAATTAATTAAAATTTCAGAAATTAATAAAAACTTTAGAAAATCATATCTTTTAAACCGTAACTCCGATGAAAATATTTTATACATGAAACTTGCTCAGAACGACGATACGAACCCGGATACGCCCTCGGTATCTCCGTCAGACGCCCGCAGCTATGAGAACGTTGAACAATTAGACCGATTCCGATAAATGAATAGTGTCCAACTTTAATTAAATAAGTCCGAATAAATTCCTAAATTAACTAAATCGCTTAGTTAGGCTGTATATCACCCCGGCATATCATTTAGACATGTCATGCATCCCTGTTGCATTATTGCCGTGTGTTTACTGTTTCTTCCCCCTCTTCTCTTCGGTAGACTACGAGACCGACGCAGCTGCTGGTGCCCCGACCGACTACGTTGTTGACGACCCCTACTTGCCAGAGCAACCAGGCAAGCCCCCCCCCCTTGATCACCAGATATCGCCTATTCTCCTCTATACTGCTTGCATTAGAGTAGTGTAGCATGTTACTGCTTTCCGTTAGTCCTAGTCTGATGCATAGCCTGACACTGTTGCTACATCTGTTGATACCTTACCTGCAATCCTAAATGCCTAGTGTAGGATGCTAGTTTATCATCATTGGCCCTGCATTCTTGTCAGTCTGCCTTGCTATACTATCGGGCCGTGATCACTCGGGAGGTGATCACGGGTTATACTATACATATATACATACTATACAGATGGTGACTAAAGTCGGGTCGGCTCGAAGAGTACCCGCGAGTGATTCACGGATTGGGGGCTGAAAGGACCTTTGTCCCCACGGCCCTTTGTGTGGATCTTTGTGGCGGAGCGACAGGGCAGGTTGAGACCACCTAGGAGACAGGTGGGCCAGGCCCTGGTCGGCGTTCGCGTTTACTTCATAATAACACGCTTAACGAGATTGGATATTTGATCTGAGTCTGGCCACTGGCCTATACGCACTAACCAACTACGCGGGAGTAGTTATGGGTATCCCGGCGTCGTGGTATCAGCTGAAGCCTTCTTGACGTCAGCAACTGAGCGGCGCGCGCCGTGTTGGACCGCGCTAACATAACCGCCGTGATCGTGTGGGTTGCTAGGTCTGCTCGCGGCCGCGTACGCAACGTGCAGGAGCGCACTGGGCGATGGGCCCAGACCCCAGAGTGCCTAGGATTAGTCCGGCGTGCTGACCTCTCTGTTGAGCCTAGGTGGGGCTGCGACGTGTGGATCTTCCGAGGCCGGGCATGACCCAGGAAAGTGTGTCCGGCCAAAGGGGATCGAGCGTGTTGGGGAATATGTGGTGCACCCCTGCAGGGAAGTTTATCTATTCGAATAGCCGTGTCCCTTGGTAAAAGGACGACCCGGAGTTGTATTCCGACCTCATGACAACTAGAAATGGATACTTAATAAAACACACCCTTACAAGTGACAGATATAACCCGGTGGTCGCTCTCTCGCATGGTGGCGACGAGAGGATCGACGGGTAGGATTATGCTTTACGTTGTTGTTTGGTTAACTTCCAACTAATCTCTTCTATTGCTTCAAGATGGAGGCTGCCAGAAGCGTAGTCTTCGACAGGACTAGCTATCCCCCTCTTATTCTGGCATTCTGCAGTTCAGTCCACCGATATTGCCTCTTTACACATATACCATGCATATGTAGTATAGATCCTTGCTTGCGAGTACTTTGGATGAGTACTCACGGTTGCTTTCCCCCTCCTTTCCCCCTTTCCCTTCTTGCTGGTTGTCACAACCAGATGCTGGAGCCCAGGAGCCAGACGCCACCTACGACGACTACTACCACCAGGACGGAGCCTACTACTACGTCCAGTACGCCGACGACCAGGAGTAGTTAGGAGGATCCCAGGCAGGAGGCCCTGCGCCTGTTCGATCTATTGTATCCCTGTTTGTGCTAGCCATCTTATGGCACCTTGTTTAACCTATGTCTGTACTCAGATATTGTTGCTTCCGCTGACTCGTCTATGATCGAGCATTTGTATTCGAGCCCTCGTGGCCCCTGGCTTGTATTATGATGCTTGTATGACTTATTTATGTTTTAGAGTTGTGTTGTGATATCTTCCCGTGAGTCCCTGATCTTGATCGTACACGTTTGCGTGCATGATTAGTGTACGATCGAGCCGGGGGCGCCACAGGTACCAAAGTAATCCTGGCAAGGAACACTGGACAGCGGTCAAGAACATCCTGAAGTACCTGAAAAGGACTAAGGATATGTTTCTCGTATATGGAGGTGACGAAGAGCTCGTCGTAAAGGGTTACGTCGACGCTAGCTTCGACACAGATCCGGATGACTCCAAGTCACAAACCGGATACGTGTATATTTTGAATGGTGGAGCGGTAAGCTGGTGCAGTTGCAAGCAAAGCGTCGTGGCGGGATCTACATGCGAAGCGGAGTACATAGCAGCCTCGGAGGCAGCACACGAAGCAGTATGGATGAAGGAGTTCATCACCGACCTAGGAGTCATTCCAAATGCGTCGGGTCCAATGGCTCTCTTCTGTGATAACACTGGAGCTATTGCCCTTGCCAAGGAGCCCAGGTTTCACAAGAAGACCAGGCATATCAAGCGTCGCTTCAACTCCATACGTGAACATGTTCAAGATGGAGACATAGATATTTGTAAAGTGCACACGGATTTGAATGTAGCAGATCCGTTGACTAAACCTCTTTCACGAGCAAAACATGATCAACACCAGAACTCTATGGGTGTTCGATTCATCACAATGTAACTAGATTATTGACTCTAGTGCAAGTGGGAGACTGTGGGAAATATGCCCTAGAGGCAATAATAAAATGGTTATTATTATATTTCCTTGTTCATGATAATTGTCTGTTATTCATGCTATAATTGTGTTATCCGGAAATCGTAATACATGTGTGAATACATAGACCACAACGTGTCCCTAGTAAGCCTCTAGTTGACTAGCTCGTTGATCAATAGATGGTTACGGTTTCCTGACCATGGACATTGGATGTCATTGATAACGGGATCACATCATTAGGAGAATGATGTGATGGACAAGACCCAATCCTAAGCCTAGCACTAGATCGTGTAGTTCGTTTGCTAAAGCTTTTCCAATGTCAAGTAACTTTTCCTTAGACCATGAGATTGTGCAACTCCCGGATACCGTAGGAGTGCTTTGGGTGTACCAAACGTCACAACGTAACTGGGTGGCTATAAAGGTGCACTACGGGTATCTCCGAAAGTGTCTGTTGGGTTGGCACGAATCGAGACTGGGATTTGTCACTCCGTGTGACGGGGAGGTACCTCTGGGCCCACTCGGTAGGACATCATCATAATGAGCTCAATGTGATCAAGGAGTTGTTCATAGGATGATGTGTTACGGAAACGAGTAAAGAGACTTGCCGGTAACGAGATTGAACAAGGTATCGGTATACCGACGATCGAATCTCGGGCAAGTATCGTACCGATAGACAAAGGGAATTGCGTACGGGATTGATTGAATCCTCGACATCGTGGTTCATCCGATGAGATCATCGAGGAGCATGTGGGAGCCAACATGGGTATCCAGATCCCGCTGTTGGTTATTGACTGGAGAGTCGTCTTGGTCATGTCCGCGTGTCTCCCGAACCCGTAGGGTCTACACACTTAAGGTTCGGTGACGCTAGGGTTGTAGAGATATTAGTATGCGGTAACCCGAAAGTTGTTCGGAGTCCCGGATGAGATCCCGGACATCACGAGGAGTTCCGGAATGGTCCGGAGGTAAAGAATTGTATATAGGAAGTCCAGTTTCGGCCACCGGGAAGGTTTCGGGGGTAATCGGTATTGTACCGGGACCACCGGAAGGGTCCCGGGGGTCCACCGGGTGGGGCCACCTATCCCGGAGGGCCCCATGGGCTGAAGTGGGAAAGGAACCAGCCCCTGGTGGGCTGGTGCGCCCCCCTATGGGCCTCCCCTGCGCCTAGGGTTGGGAACCCTAGGGGTGGGGGGCGCCTCCACCTGGCTTGGGGGGCAAGCCACCCCCTTGGCCGCCGCCCCTCCCCTCAGATTGGATCTGAGGGGGCCGGCCCCTCTCCCCTTCCCCCTATAAATAGTGGAGGGGTGGGAGGGAGGACACACCCCAGCCCCTGGCGCCTCCCTCTCCTCCCGTGACACCTCTCCCTCTCGTTGGTGCTTGGTGAAGCCCTGCCGAGATCCCGCTGCTTCCACCACCACGCCGTCGTGCTGCTGGATCCTCATCAACCTCTCCTTCCCCCTTGCTGGATCAAGAAGGAGGAGACGTCTCTCCCAACCGCACGTGTGTTGAACACGGAGGTGTCGTCCGTTCGGCGCTCGGTCATCGGTGATTTGGATCACGACGAGTACGACTCCATCAACCCCGTTCTCTTGAACGCTTCCGCTCGCAATCTACAAGGGTATGTAGATGCACTCCCCTCTCTCGTTGCTAGATGACTCCATAGATTGATCTTGGTGATGCGTAGAAAATTTTAAAATTCTGCTACGATCCCCAACAATTGTACCTTTAATCCATCAACTTTTTTTTCCTTTTTGTGTGTTGTTGAAGTATCAATTCCCAGTTTGGATAGTTGAGTACATGTTGTATTGACAGAGTGTTATACTGTGTGCTCAAGACATGGTGTATTAGTTTGCATTATGTGTGTTTTTAACTCTGGAATCATTGATGGTTTATTCATTTGTTGATTTTTTTCAAAAGCAAGGAATTAGAGTGTGCAACGCAGCTATAGTAAATGGATAAGGGTTTTTTTGTTTACAATGAGTTGCAGTTTGTTGTTGTCTGGAAGTGGTTTGATGCAACTGAAATGATGTTTGGTTTAGGATTTTCATTTCCATCATTACAAGATAATTTAAATGGAGGGGGCCCTAACCCTGATCTACAGTACTTTTTTGTGGGTTATCTTGCTATCTCTTTTGTGCATACAGACTGTAAATTCCCACTGTTGCCCCAGCATGGTACTTTCAGACAGTGTGTTACTGCAGACAGGGTTGGAAACCAAATTTAGAATCTGAATCAAACAGTCTTTCTACAGGTTTTCATTGAGATGCCTGCCTTAATTTTTTCGAGGATGGATACTTCTTTTCATTTTCCAAGCACAATAGTAATGAATTCACTTATAGGTTTTAGATAAGTTTTCATTTTCTATTTTTTTCTAGTACATGCGATCCTGCTGCTTTATATATGTTTTTGTCGTGGAGCCGCGATGTCCCATTACGACCAGCCTAAGGGAACATGCCGGAGTAGTGGTTTACTGTCGGGACAATATGGGGATTACAGGAGACAAACAGTGGTGCATGTGAGTGCAAAGAATATGGTGATAAAAATAAAGCATTACGCATGCATGCTAGAGTTGCTGAAGTGGAGAGGCTGAACGCTGATGTGGCATCATACTGATGTGGATAGTGTGCATGTAGAGAGAATTGCTAGTAGTGGGGATCAACTTCTTAAGAACGTAGGATTCTTGAATGCTGTAGAAATCAAGGAGATCCTTATGCACCGCTATAGAGTAAAGGGGGGGGGGCATATGCCCCCCCTTTGGTCATGAAGAAGTTTCACCCTTGTTTAGCAATTTTTGGAATGCATGCATGACTTCCTCAAACATTCTATGCTCAGTCCTAAGCAATGGCTGAGCCAGGGGGCCAGCAGAGGCCACGACTCCCCCTTTACTCAGTTCAAATGTGGGTACAGTTCATTGCTACTTCCTCCATACACTACTAGGGAAAACCTTATACACAGATGCTTATCAGTAGCACTGGTTAAAAGGAGGCGCTACTGCTAATTAGCAGTAGCGCGTGGTCACAAAGGGCGCTAATGCTATCCACATAGCAGTAGCGTGGCAAGAAGCAAACACGCTACTACTATAATTGCCACACCGTTGCCGACAGGCTAGGTATAGTAGTAGCGCCCTTCTGCAAACCGCACTACTGCTAACATAATAGTAGTAGCGCGTTTTTAGGGTAGGGCGCTACTGCTAAGTTTGAACTTGGCCACATGGCGGGCCCCACTTAGCAGTAGCGCGTTCTCCAGGAGCGCACTACTACTACTTTTTTAGCAGCAACGCATTTTTCTTTCCCACGCTACTGCTAAAGCGTAGCCACCACTTTTTCCTCCCCCTCCCCCTCCCCCCATCCTCTCTTCCTTTCACTTTCCCCTAGCTCCCACCTCCTCTCTTCCTCACTTTGCTTCTTCCTCACTACTTCTCCCCCATTACTGTCTTTCTTCTACCTCTCTTTCTCTCTCTTTATTGCTCCTAGCTAACTACACCACCTCCATTAATGCAACTCCTTTCTCTTTTTCGTCCCCCTCCACTAGTTAAAGTCATCTCCTTCCCCAACTAGCTAGGTAGATCTATCCATTTAATGAAGTGACCTATGTACCTCCCTAACTAGATCTAGCCATGCCAAGAAGTAAGCTTTGTCTACTTTTGATCATTCCCTAGGTGTGTGCCGACACCGATCGACATCATCATCACCGTGCTCGATCTCGAGATAGGCGATTAAAATTTGTGCTTTTGCAAGAATGGAAACATGTGTATGTGTGCGATTTGACATAATCGGGCGATATGATGGAAATTGTGTGTGGCATGAGTTGCCGCTGAATTGTGCTTGAGTTGCCTATGTTTTGCCCAAATGTTGATTTATTTCCGTTTCGGCGAATTTCGGGCAAACTCTATATGTCCTATTTTTAGGGAAGGTCATGCCGAATTTTTGTATGACTTTGATGCATGCATGCATTCTTATAATCAATTTGTTTATTATTACCGCGCAGGCATTCATGATGGTCAGTGGAACGATGGTGGAAAGGTGGTTGCGGTTGGCGGTGCAGGACATGAATGAAAATAACCGAACAGAGATTTTATGTCCGTGTCGAAGATGCAAAGGAGGAGTTTGGCTCGAACCCTATGAGGATGGTCGTTTGATGGCGCACCTGCTCATGAATGGTTTCATGGATGGCTATACTCGGTGGATAATTGAAGAAGAAGATGATGAGGACGGCGACGGGTCAGCCAATGATGACACGGGGCAAGACGAAGAGATGACCGATAATGGCGGCGGAGAAGGGGCCAGACATGGCGGCGGGGAAGAGGCCGGACATGGCGGCAGAGAAGAGGCCGAACATGGCGGCGGAGAAAATGTGACTACACGCCGCAGACTTCGTCGCAACTAAGTTCAATCGTGCGGGACCCTCATGTTCGAGACCTGCTTCGCATGGAGACGAGTACTGGCAGAGCTGCTTCTAGAGAGGAGGCCAAGCTGGAGCAACTGGTGGTAGACTCGGACACTCCATTGTATGATGGTTGTGATCCCGAGGTGACCCGCTTGAGTTTCACGCTCGAACTTCTGAAGACGAAGGCTAAAAACAAATGGACCGACACTAGCCTCGATGAGCTTCTCAAGTACCTAAAGGATGTTCTTCCCACGGGGAATCTATGTCCTACTAGTGTGGATGAGGCCAAGAAGATCATGTGCCCTCTTGATCTGCCGCACGTTAGATACCATGCATGCATCAACAATTGCATCATTTATTGGAAGGAGCACGCGGAAAAAATCTAGCTGTCCGGTGTGCAATGCTTCTCGATACAAGAAGGCCGGCAAGAAATCTCCCCAGAAAGTTGTATGGTACTTACTGATCACTCTGAGTCTGCAATGTTATTTTGTAGATCCCAAGGAAGCAAAGCTCATCCGTTGGCACGCGGAGAGGAAAAAGCCCGACGATGGAGATGATCCGATGCTGAGACACCTCGCGGATGCAAGCCAGTGGAGAGCGTTCAACGGCGAATATCGATATTTCGCATGTGATGCAAGGAACATCATGCTTGGCGCGTGTACCGATGGCATGAATCCGTTCGGCAACCAGAACACCAACCATAGCACATGGCTCGTGTTTGTATGGATGTACAACATCCCCCCTGTTGTGCATGAAGTCGAAGAACATACACATGAGCATGCTGATTCAAGGGCCGAAACAACCGGGAAATAATATTAATCTGTATCTGGGGCTACTTCAAGAGGAGTTAGACACGTTATGGAAAACATCGGCCAAGACATGGTATGCCAGCAAAGGCGAGCATTTCTATATGAGAGCCACGCTAATCACGGCGGTGCACGACTATCTCGGTTACGGCTATGTCGCAGGCCAGGTGTGCCACGGATATTGCGGATGCACGCGGTGCATGGATGATACGACGTCTCAACAGCTAAAGTCAACTAAAGAAGGCGGGTCTGGGAAAATCGTGTACATGGGGCATCGAAGATGGCTCGAGAAGGACGCCCCGTGGAGAAACCATGGAGATCTATTCAATGGTGAGGCTGAGCATCGAGGACCTCCACGTAAGTGGAGCGGCGCCGAAATCGATGAGCTGTTGGAAAAGTGGGAACAGTGCCCCGCGCCGGGAAAGACGATGAAAAAGGCGCCGGAGCTGCTGCTGAAGGTATGGAAGACGAGGTCTGTTTTCTGGGACTTGGAGTACTGGCACAAACTCGACACGCCTCATTGCTTTGATCAAATGCATATCTATAAGAATGTCCTTGAGAGCTTGCTTGCGACACTGATGAACATGCCGGATAAGACCAAGGATGGGCCGAAGGCAAGAAAAGACTTGCAAGATTTGAAAATCAGGGCAGATCTGCACATGCCGCCCTGTAAAAAGTCAGAGGAGACAGAGACGGAGATGGAGGCGCGGGAGAAGAAGGGCAAAAAAGTGAAGGAAGAGGATTATTGCCCCCCTTCTTGCTTCACCTTAAGTCCGGCTGAGATCGATCAATTCTTCAAGTGCCTTACCGGAATCGAAGTTAGTTTCGGTTACTGTGGGAAGATAAGCAGATTTCTAGACACGAAGAAGAAAAGGTTCAGCGGGATGAAGTCCCATGACTGTCATGTGATGATGACGCAGATACTACCTATTGCCCTTAGAGGGATAATGGACAAGCACGTCCGTGACACGCTTATTGGTCTCTACAACTTTTTCGACGTCATCTCTCGAAAGTCGATCAGTGTGAAGCAGCTCCGAAGTCTACATGAAGAGATTGTTGTGATACTAAATGATCTTGAGATGTACTTCCCGCCCGCGTTCTTTGACATCATGGTGCATCTGTGTGTCCACATTGTGGATGACATAATAGACCTGGGGCCGTCATTCCTGCACAACATGATGCCGTTCGAGAGGATGAATGGGGTCATCAAAGGATTCATTCATAACATGTCCCATCCGGATGGAAGAATCGTCCAGGGCTATCTGACACAAGAGTGCATCTCTTTCTGCGAGAATTATCTATATGGCGGAGACCGGCCTGGTGTTGGTTTGCCCGTTAAGAAGCACCTTGGGAGGCTCGAAGGAGAAGGTCACTCCAACGGTCGTAGGGAACTGCATGTGGCCTACTCGGATCGACGCAACAACTTTGACAGAGCAAACTTAGTAGCACTACATCACCTAGACGTGGTAGATCCTTTCGTGACACTGCACAAAGAAACCATCGCAAAGAAGTATCGTGACCGGGGGCTATGCAGGAAGAATGCCGAAGTTACTAGAGAGCACAACCCCACTTTCCTGCATTGGTTCAAAGAGCATATTCTTGCTAATCCCCCGGAAGAGGGCTCTAAGGATGGATTGCTCATATGCGCCTTAGCACATGGCCCCGCGGCCAACCTCGCGACCTATCAGGCATACGATATCAACAAATACACGTTCTACACGGAGGCCAAATATATGAACAGTGATTTTCAGAACTCAGGGGTGACGATGGAATGCATGACCGGCGACAACACCGCAACTGAGAGATTCTACGAAAGGGTCGAGGAGATCTGGGAGCTTGACTACTCTAGACCGCACAGCACGACGATGTTTCGTGTCAGATGGGCTAAGAATGTCGAAAGAGAAAACCGGTATTTCACTACCATGTCTATACCCGACGCCAAGAGCGCTACCGTGAACGCCATCGCAAAAAATGAGCCATAGGTACACGCTAAGCACGTGACACAATGCTTCTTCATAACCGACCCGAGCAATCCCAGCCGTGTTATCACGAGGAGAGTGATGTCTGCTAGAACTACGTTGGTTTTTCCCCAGAGAGGGAGGGATGATGCAGCACAGCGACGGTAGGTATTTCCCTCAGTGATGAGACCAAGGTTATCGAACCAGTAGGAGAACCACGCAACACCACGTAAACAGCTCCTGCACACAAAGAACAAATACTTGCAACCCGACGTGTTAAAGGGGTTGTCAATCCCTTTCGGGTAACGAGATAGATAAAATTGTAGTAGATTGGATAAATAGATCTCGCGGGAACGCGAGATAAAATAAATAAGTAAAAATTGCAGCAAGGTATTTTTGGGTTTTTGGATTAATAGTTCTGAAAATAAAAGTTGCAAATAAATAAAAGAGCGAATAGAAAAATAGATCTTGAAGGCAAATATATTAAAGAAGAGACCCGGGGGCCATAGTTTTCACTAGTGGCTTCTCTCGAGAAAAATAGCAAACGATGGAAACAAATTACTGTTGGGCAATTGATAGAACTTCAAATAATCATGATGATATCCAGGCAATGATCATTATATAGGCATCACGTCCAAGATTAGTAGACCGACTCCTGCCTGCATCTACTACTATTACTCCACACATCGACCGCTATCCAGCATGCATCTAGTGTATTAAGTTCATGGAAAAACGGAGTAATGCAATAAGAACGATGACATGATGTAGACAAGATCTATTTATGTAGAAATATACCCCATCTTGTTATCCTTAATGGCAACGATACATACGTGTCGTTTCCCTTTCTGTCACTGGGATCAAGCACCGTAAGATCGAACCCATCACAAAGCACCTCTTCCCATTGCAAGATAAATAGATCAAGTTGGCCAAACAAAACCCAAATATCGAAGAAGAAATACGAGGCTATAAGCAATCATGCATATAAGAGATTAAAGAAGACTCAAATAACTTTCATGGATAAAATGATAGATCTGATCATAAACTCAAAGTTCATCGGATCCCAACAAACACACCGCAAAAAAGAGTTACATCATATGGATCTCCAAGAGACCATTGTATTGAGAATCAAACGAGAGAGAGAAAGCCATCTAGCTACTAACTACGGACCAGAAGGTCTACAATGAACTACTCACGCATCATCGGAGAGGCACCAATGAGGATGATGAACCCCTCTGTGATGGTGTCTAGATTGGATCTGGTGGTTCTGGAACTTGCGGTTCCTGGAATTGATTTTCGTTGACTCCCCTAGGGTTTCTGGAATATTGGGGTATTTATAGAGCAAAGAGGCGGTGCGGGAGGCGGCCGAGGTGGGCACAACCCACCTGGGCGTGCCTGGGCCTCCAGGCACACCCTGGTGGGTTGTGCTCCCCTCGGAGCACCCCCTAGGTGCTTCTCCACCCCACTGGATGTCTTCTGGTCCAAAAAAATCAACAAAAAGTTTCGCTGCGTTTGGACTCCGTTTGGTATTGATTTCCTGCGATGTAAAAAACATGCAGAAAACAGCAACTGGCACTGGGCACTATGTCAATAGGTTAGTACCAAAAAATAATATAAAATGACTATAAAATGATTGTAAAACATCCAAGAATGATAATATAACAGCATGGAACAATAAAAAATTATAGATACGTTGGAGACGTATCAGAGAGGCAAAAGGAACATCATTGGAATGGATGGAGTCACCAACGAGGAAGACTATGACCAGTACGACAACCCGATGAGGGAAGATGACGATGACGATGAAGCATACGTCAGAAGAAGAATCAATACTACATTACCTAAGAAAGATCGTACTCCATGGAAAAGTAAAAATCACAACGAGGGGCTCAATTATTCGTCAACGAACAAGAAGGGAAAGAATCTCACTCAAAAACGAAAACGTCGACGCTGAGAAACCATGCATCATTTATATATATATATATATATATATATATATATATATAGTGTACACACTTAATCGTTATCGGTGAAATGATGTGTAATATATATCGTCTTAGTTATATACATTAATGTATCCCCTTCCCACCATGCATATGGTTCCGGCTAGCTCGGTTGTCTTTCGGAGGAGAAAGAGAAAAAGTAAACAAAGGAAAAGAAAACAACATGAAAAAGGAAAAGAATAGTAAATGAAAAGAAATAGAAAAGGAGAAAGAAAAAAAGAAATGAAAATGATACAAAATAATGAAAAAGGAGCTATAGCTACTTAAGATAGCAGTAGCGCGGTTTTGTAACCAGCGCTATACTACTTACCATAGTAGTAGCGCGGTTTTCTAACCCGCGCTATAGCTACTTACCATAGCAGTAGCGCGGTTCTGCAACCAGCGCTATAGCTAACCACGCTACTGCTATTTTGATATAACCCCCCACACGGTTCCTCTGCTTCTTTCCTCCATCCCATTCCCCATTCGATCCTCCTCTCCTCCAACGCCGCGCCGTCGCCCGCCGAGCGCCCTCCGTCGCCGCCCGCGCGCCCTCCATCGGCGCCCGCTCCTCCACCCGCACCCGTCTACCCCGAGCTCCACCTCGCCGCCGACATCTCCCCCGAGCTCCACCTCGCCGCCGACGTCTCCCCTAGCCCCTTGTAAGTCCTCCGCCCCTCCTTCTCTCTCTGTCTCTCTTCCTAAGGGTTCTAGGGTTCTAGTGTTCTAGGGTTCATGTAGTTAGGTTTTGTAGTTAGGTTCTAGGGTTGATGAAGTAGCGAGGTTTAATTTACAATTGAAAAACAGTAGCTTTCATGAATTCAAAATTCAAAAAATGATGTTGTGAATTAAAAATTCAGAAAATTGTGAATTCAAATTTTAGAAAATGTGTTGATGAAATAGCTAGATTCTGATGTTCCTACTGTTCATGGTTGTAGGCATTTTGTGAATTCTGAATTCAAAATATTCATAGAAGTGTTATGTCAGAAAATTCAGAAAATAGGTAAAATTATCCATATTATATTTTTTTCTATTTAGCTAGGTATCAAATTAGGACAGAATTATTATTCTAGGAATTTTTATTGGTGGAGGTTCTAGTAGGCAATTTAGGTGTTTTAGGTGTAGTTAATAGAATTTAGGTGTAGTTAGCAGAATTCTAGGTATTTTAGGTGTAGTTAACAGAATTCTAGGTATTTATTTATTTTAGTTAAAGCAATTGTTGCTATTTAAAATTATGACAGAAATTTAGGTAGGTTTCAAATTATGACAGAAATTTGGCAAGTGCTGAATTTACTATCAAATTTGACAAGTGCTGAATTTAGTTTCAAATATTGTGAAGAAAAAGGACTTCTTGCATTTTTCTTCAAGTTCTATATTTTTCTTCCTCTTATATGCAAATTTGAAGTGGACATGTGATTTGGACATGTGATATTTGGAATTTGGACATGTGATATTTTGGACATGTCATATTTGGAAAATTATGATTATGTGCAGGGTAAATGATCTGAGTGGCCTATGTTTCGCCGGAATGTTGATTTATTTCCATTCCGGTGAATTTCAGGCGCTCGATATGTCCACTTTTTAGCAAAGGTCATGCCAAAATTTCCCGTGAATTTTGGCATGACTTGTGCTAGAAAGTAGGCATATCGAGTGCCGGGATTTGCTGCGATGGGAATGAAACTACATTCCGGCAAACCATAGACCTTTTTTTATGTCATTACTCATTTTATTATAGTTTAAGAATTAAACGAGGAGACTTAATCGTAGGAAACATGTCGAACAACGAAGAAACCGAGCCTTCTGACCACGATGCAGATGAGATGGATTATGAGGGTGAACAAAAATACCTCGACTTTTTGGCTGCTAAGCACAGTCAAGGTTTGCAGGGCGACCTCGATGATGGTACTGACGCCGACATCGACACCGATGTCACCGGCACCGATGGCGGCACCGAGACTGGCGGGGAAGGTATCGACGCCGAAGCCGCGAACGAAAAGAAGAAGCAGAGGATACGAAAACCTAACAAACTCGGCATCGGACGACTAGTGATCACAAAGATGGCCCCTGGCAAGTTTGAGCCATTAGAGCCGGAAGAACCTCGCAAGTGCTACAGGAACCAAGTCGGATGCATCCTACGGGAAACCGCGAGCATCAACGACGATCACTTAAGGGGTAAAGAACATTTGACACAGTTGCTCCTAACGAAGCTGCACAAGAGATTCAAGTTCCCCGACCGGGATGACGACATAGAACACCCGTGGGATGATCCGAAGATGAAAAAGATTAACAATCACACCATGGGCATGTTCAGCAATGATTTGGCCTCCTGGAAAGGGAGGGTGAAACAAGCTATTAAGGCTAAAGAACCCCTGTCCAAGATTCTGGAGGAAAATCAGTCACTTACGGAAGAGGAGTTCAAAAAGTTCAAGGACACTTGCGCTACCGAGGCAGCTAAGGCTAAGGCTGAGAAATTCAAGGCGCTTCAGCAAAGGAATACGGGGAACCAACACCTCAGAAGCCGTGGCTACCTTGGCAAAAGGCCCATATGGGATAAGGAGGACGCGCAACATGAAGCCGCGGGGCTCCCAGACCCCTTCGCGAAGTTCACCGCCCCCTTGGAGCGTGACTTCACCAGGGCCCGCTACAAGTGGGACAACGAAAAGAAGGTTTTTTACACGGACCCGATCACGAGGAAATTGGAAAGAATACTGGTAATTATTCTTTTACCACACCTTACATTTAGCTTCTGATCAAGTCGACTACACATTCGTAAAGGGGTCATGTTCCTTTTGCAGGAGAAGCAACACAGGCTTGCAGCCGAAAGCGAGTCTTCGTCCATGAGGCCCAAGTGGGACACCCCTCTCAACCGGGCCTTGAACGAACTGAAGGGACTCCCTTTGGACCAGCGGCCGCAATATAGATGTGTGCACGACACCGGAGAGGGCGCCACGTGGAAGGTCTTTTACGACGAGGGCCCAGAGGCCAAGAAGCAGAAAAAGAAGTTCAGTCAGGCGGACATCGACAAGAAGGTGAAGCTTGCGTTCGACAAAAAAGCAGCTGATGATGCGCAAAAAACAGCTCAGGAGAAAAATGAGTTGCTCAAGCAGGCAGTCGATGCAGCTTTAGCTGCCTGCAGAAATGATTTCACTACTAACTTGATCCCGGCTGTCATCAACTGGACGAAGGAAAATCCAGACAAGACTGCAGGTGATTTTCCCATGCCCAGCTTCGTCGGGAGCAACTCGGTGAACATCACAACCGCACCATCACCTGCTCATGCAACCGCGCCTGCTCCCACACCTGCTCCCACACCCGCTCTTAGCAGCCCGTCCTCTGTCTTTGGCGCGCTAGGCGGGCCTTCGTCTTTGGCTGAGCTCGATGCCCTCATGGTAATTACACATCGCACCAACATATATCTAGAATATTTGGTTTTCGTTGCCTTTCGGATGTTTTACGCCGAGACATGTCTTTGCAGGCCAACGAAACCCTGTGCACCGTACTCTACTTGATCAAAGGCCAGAAGGTGGACGTGGGAAAGGCGGTGATAACGAAGCCCTTGGAACTCACGTTCCACGGCCAGAAGATCCCCGTTGGCCACTTCAGGGTTACCTTGTCGAGTGTGAAATCGGGGCACGAGGATTTGCCTCCTCCAGTACGGCTCGGGGGAGAGGATGACAAGACCCCGTTGCGGCTTGGAAACTGCAAGGGTTGGATGCTGCTATGGCCCAAGAATCTTCTTTGTTTGGAGGTGGGAGAGAGCACACCAATAACCACACATCAGCAAGCAGGTATGAACACCACCACCCCGCCTATACAATTACTGGCGCCTGTAGTGCTGGGTGAGAGCGGCGGACAACGCGAGGAAGGGGGTCCAATAGTGGACGATGTAATCGCCCCCGTAGAACAAAGATTGGATGATGAGATGGACGAGGATGACCCTCTTCGGTACCTCAATACAGGCGCCTATGACGACGATGTAGAAATGATGAGTCAGCCATATGAAGACTCGGGCTATCAGCATGCTGATGAGGAGATGGTTGATGTCCATGGGCAGGAACGTCCTAGCAGGGTTGATTGCAAGAAGTCTCTCTTCATGCAATCCTCACAGGACACGCCTGAAGATACCGCCTCAACGCAGGCTCAACTAGCCGAGGGTCGTACAGTGCTTAGCCTGAAAACACTGGGGCAGGGGTTAAGGAAGGGTCTGGAAGGTTGATGTCTACTACGCAACCTTCTTCTTGCAGACTCGTGTTGGGCCTCCAAGCGCAGAGTTTTGTAGGACAGTAGCAAATTTCCCTCAAGTGGATGACCTAAGGTTTACCAATCCGTGGGAGGCATAGGATGAAGATGGTCTCTCTCAAACAACCCTGCAACCAAATAACAAAGAGTCTCTTGTGTCCCCAACACACCCAATACAATGGTAAATTGTATAGGTGCACTAGTTCGGTGAAGAGATGATGATACAAGTGTAATATGGATGGTAGATATAGGTTTTTGTAATCTGAAAATATAAAAACAGCAAGGTAATTAGTAACAAAAGTGAGCAAAAACGGTATTGCAATGCTTGGAAACAAGGCCTAGGGTTCATACTTTCACTGGTGCAAGTTCTCTCAACAATGATAACATAATCGGATCATATAACAATCCCTCAACGTGCAACAAAGAATCACTCCAAAGTTTCTATCGGAGAACGTAGGACGAAAACATGCATCAACCCCTATGCATAGATTACCCCAATGTCACCTCGGGAATCCGCGAGTTGAGTGCCAAAACATACATCAAGTGAATTAATAGAACATCCCATTGTCACCACAGATATCCCATCGCAAGACATACATCAAGTGTTCTCAAATCCAATACTCAATCCAACATAACAAAACCTCAGAGAGCAAGACTCAATTCATCACAACAAGAGAGAGAGAGGGAAGAAACACCATATGATCCAACTGTAATAACAAAGCTCGCGGTACATCAAGATCGTGCCAACTCAAGAACACGAGAGAGAGAGATCAAACACATAGCTACTGGTACATACCCTCAGCCCCGAGGGTGAACTACTCCTTCCTCATCATGGAGAGCGCCGGGATGATGAAGATGGCCACCGGTGATGATTTCCCCCTCCGGCAGGGTGCCGGAACAGGGTCCCGATTGGTTTTTCATGGCTACAGAGGCTTGCGGCGGCGGAACTCCCGATCTAGGTTTATTTCTGGAGGTTTTGGTATTTATAGGAGGTGTTGGCGTCGGGGACAAGTCAAGGGGGCCCACGAGGCGACGACAAGGCAGGGGCGCGCCCTAGGGGGGGCGCCCTCCACCCTTGTGGTTGCCTCGGGACTCCTCTTCGATATCTTTTTGTTCCAGTATTTTTTATATTTTCCAAAAATATTCTCCGTAAATTTTCAGCCCATTTCCGAGAACTTTTATTTCTGCACAAAAAACGACACCATGGTAGTTCTGCTGAAAACAGCGTCAGTCCGGGTTAGTTCTAATCAAATCATACCAAAACCATATAAAATTGTTGTAAACATGGCATGAATACTTCATAAATTATAGATACGATGGAGACGTATCAGCATCCCCAAGCTTAATTCCTGCTCGTCCTCGAGTAGGTAAATGATAAAAGAAATAATTTATGAAGTGTGAATGCTAGCAAGTGCACAAGTTTGATCAATGATAATTTCAATCACTTTTTCTAGCATCATTATAAATCATAAACAGTAGCTCATATCATAAAACTTCTCGTGATCAAGTAGCAAGCTATTCACATGTTAAATCATAGACCATAAACTTTCTTGAAAACTAACAAACTAAGTTCTCAGTCATCAAACAATTGCAATTCATCTTATTTTCAGGAAGGGTCTATGTAAGAGCTTTGATTTAGCAAATTCCACATACTCAACTATCATATAGTCTTCCATGATTGCTACCACTCAAAGCATATTTTTAGAACAAATAACATCCATCGAACACAGAGAAAAATAGAGGCTTAGTGTTTCGCCTCCCAACTTATTTATCATATAGATAATTGTCAACAATAATAATTCGTGATCAAATATATTTGAATGGCCATATATGCTTAGATCTTTCCCCATCACATGATGCTTGCCAACTAAAGAGTAGGTTGGAATGAGAAGGAATACTACTGACTCTTGCATAAAAGTAAAATATAGGCCCTTCGTAGAGGGAAGCAGGGATTTGTAGAGGTGCCAGAGCTCGAAGCTTTTAAAACAGAGATGAACATAATTTTGAGAGGTATGCTTTCATTGTCAACATAACAATCAAGAGTTCTCACTATCTTCCATGCTAGATACATTATAGGCGGTTCCCAAACAGAATGGTAAAGTTTTTACTCCCCCTCCACCAACAATCACACTCCACGGCTGATCCGAAACAACGGGTACCGTCCATACCAACAACAGTCCTGGGGGAGTTTTGTTTAATTATTTGAAATTTTGTTTTTGATCTTTTGATCACGGGACTGGGCATCCCAATTACCAGCCACTCTCTCGTGATTGATAAGTGAATAAACACTCATCGTGAGAATAACCCACCTAGCATGGAAGATACTGGCAGCCCCTAGTCGCTACATGAGTGATTCGGGCATACAAAACAGATTATTATTTGAAGGTTTAGAGTTTGGCACATGCAAATTTACTTGGAACGGCAGGTAAATACCACATATAGGTAGATATGGTGGACACTCCTGGAAGAAACTTGGTTCAAGGATTTTGGATGCACAAGCAGTATTCCCGCTTAGTACAGAAATTTTGGCTTAGCAAAAGATTCTAAATAGCAAGCACCACATGTTGGAGGATCCATAACAATATAACTTCTATACAAATATACCCAAGCATAACTCATTACGTTGTCTTCCTTGTCCAACTTCAACTAATTTGCTCAAATTTGAAAATAATTAATGGGGCTCACAATCATAGAAGATGTCCAAGATAGTATATTTATATGTGAAATCTCTCTTCCTTCAATATTCTTTCATGAATTGTTTAAGTGACCAATACTATGTTTGCTAACTTCCAATAAATTTACCACCTCTACTTCTTATATGTGAAGTCATTACTCCCCATGGGATAAACATATGGAACATATATAATTTCAGATTTATGATATTCAATTCATTCAACCATTTACTCATAGGATATAAGTGAAGCACACGAGTAAATGACAAACTACTCCAAAAAGATATAAGTGAAGATCAATGAGTAGTTGAATAATTATGTAGCTATGTGAAGACTCTCTCTCATAAATAAAGTTTCAGATATTAAGTATTTTATTCAAACAACAAGCAAAATAAAATAAAATGACATTCTAAGGATAGCACATATCATGTGAAGAAGCAAAAACTTAGGCTCAACCAAAACTGACCGATCATTGTTGAAGAAGAAAGGTGGGATGCCAACCGGGGCATCCCCAAGCTTAGATGCTTGAGACTTCTTAAAATATTAACTAGGGATGCCTTGGGCATCCCCAAGCTTTAGCTTTTGTGTCTCCTTAATTCCTTTCATATTACGGTTTCCCTAAATCTCAAAAACTTCATGCACACAAAACTCAACAAGAACTTGTGAGAAAAGTTAGTATAAATCAAATGCAAAACCTTATCATTCTCTACTGTATAAAATCACTAAAATTATTATTTAACATTGCATACTAAATGCCTCTACATATTCAATATTCCTATCCTCAAATGGAATCATTAAACAAGCAAACATATGCAAACATAACAGCAATCTGTCAAAACAGGACAGTCTGTAAAGAGTGCAATTGTACTCATACTTCCCTAACTCCAAAATTTCTGAAAATTTAAAACACTGTATAAAATTTGTTGTTACTCATTATGTAAAAATTTAAAGATTTTATCACGTTCTGACTTTCCAGAAGAATTCAGACAATGATAGAAAACTTTCTGTTTTTAAAACAGCAACATATAGACTTGCAAAATAAGCATGGTAAAAGCTATACTTGACACTTTTATTGAAATAAAAGATGCAAAACATTATTATAAATTACAGAAAGTAAATACTAATAAAATAAAATGACGCTCCAAATAAAACTCATATCATGTGACGAATAAAAATATAGCTCCAAGTAAGGTTACCGATAATGTTGGAGACGAAAGAGGGGATGCCTTCCGGGGCATCCCCAAGCTTAGTTGCTTGGGTATTCCTTGAATATTATCTTGGGGTGCCTTGGGCATCCCAAAGCTTAGGGTCTTGTCACTCCTTATTCTCCTCATATCGACATCTCATCCAAAACTTGAAAACTTCAATCACACAAAACTTAACGGAACTTCGTGAGACGGGTTAGTATGATAAAACAAATCATTCACTTTGGTACTGTTAAGACAAGATTCAAAATTTTATCACATGATGCCTATTGTACCCTATCATTTATACAATTTATATTGAGCAATATAAGCCATAGAAACTAGAAAACAAGCAAACTATGCATTGAAAACAGAATCTGTCAAAAACAGAACAGTCTGTAAAGATCTGAATTAAGCTCATACTTCTGTTACTCTAAAAATTCTGAAAAATTAGTAAAACGTAGAAAATTTATATACCAATCAACTTTAAAAAAATCAGAATATTTTCACATTCCAGTGAAAGATAGGAATTTCTGTACTGGACGCAAAAGTTTCTGTTTTTGCACAGAATCAAATCAACTATCAACCACACTATCCCAAAGGCTTTACTTGGCACTTTATTGAAACAAAAGCTATAAAACATGATTACTATAGTAGCTTAATCATGTGAACACAAAAAAACAGTAGGGGTAAATGTTGGGTTGTCTCCCAACAAGCGCTTTTCTTTAATGCCTTTTTAGCTAGGCATGATGGTTTCAATGATGCTCACATAGAAGATAAGAATTGAAACACAAAGAGAGCATCATGAAGAATATGACTAGCACATCTAAGTCTAACCCACTTCCTATGCATAGGGATTTTGTGATCAAACAATTTATGGGAACAATAATTAACTAGCATAGGAAGGCAAAACAAGCAAAACTTCAAGATTTTCAACACATAGAGAGGAAACTTGATATTATTGCAATTCCTACAAGCATATATTCCTCCCTCATAATAATTTTCAGTAGCATCATGAATGAATTATACAATATAACCATCACATAAAGCATTATTTTCATGATCCACAAGCATAGAAAATTTACTACTCTCCACATAAGCAAAATTCTTCTCATTCGGAATAGTGGGAGCAAACTCAACCAAATAACTATCATGTGAGGCATAATCCAATTGAAAATTAAAATCATGATAACAAGTTTCATGGTTATCATTATTCTTTATAGCATACATGTCATCACAATAATCATCATAGATAGCAACTTTGTTCTCATAATAATCAATTGAAACCTCTTCCAGAATAGTGGATTCATCACTAAATAAAGTCATGACCTCTCCAAATCCACTTTTATCAATATTGTGAAAAAGATTCAACACCCTCCAAAATAGTGGGATCAATACTACCTAGAGTTGACACTCTTCCAAACCCACTTTCATCAATATAATCATCATAAATAGGAGGCATGCTTTCATCATAATAAATTTTCTCATCAAAACTTGGGGGACTAAAAATATCATCTTCATCAAACATAGCATCCCCAAGCTTATGGCTTTGCATATCATTAGCATCATGGATATTCAAAGAATTCATACCAACAACATTGCAATCATGCTCATCATTCAAAAATTTAGTGCCAAACATTTTATAGACTTCTTCTTCTAACACTTGAGCACAATTTTTCTTTCCATCATTTTCACGAAAGATATTAAAAAGATGAAGCATATGAGGCAACCTCAATTCCATTTTTTTGTAGTTTTCTTTTATAGACTAAACTAGTGATAAAACAAGAAACAAAAAGATTCAATTGCAAGATCTAAAGATATACCTTCAAGCACTCACCTCCCCGGCAACGGCGCCAAAAAAGAGCTTGATGTCTGCTACGCAACCTTCTTCTTGTAGACTCGTGTTGGGCCTCCAAGCGCAGAGTTTTGTAGGACTGTAGCAAATTTCCCTCAAGTGGATGACCTAAGGTTTATCAATCTGTGGGAGGCGTAGGATGAAGATGGTCTCTCTCAAACAACCCTGCAACCAAATAACAAAGAGTCTCTTGTGTCCCCAACACACCCAATACAATGGTAAATTGTATAGGTGCACTAGTTCGGCGAAGAGATGGTGATACAAGTGTAATATGGATGGTAGATATAGGTTTTTGTAATCTGAAAATATAAAAACAGCAAGGTAACTAGTAACAAAACTGAGCAAAAATGGTATTGCAATGCTTGGAAACAAGGCCTGGGGTTCATACTTTCACTGGTGCAAGTTCTCTCAACAATGATAGCGTAATCGGATCATATAACAATCCCTCAACGTGCAACAAAGAATCACTCCAAAGTTTCTATTGGAGAACGTAGGACGAAAACATGCATCAACCCCTATGCATAGATTACCCCAATGTCACCTCGGGAATCTGCGAGTTGAGTGCCAAAACATACATCAAGTGAATCAATAGAACATCCTATTGTCACCACAGATATCCCATTGCAAGACATACATCAAGTGTTCTCAAATCCAATACTCAATCCAACATAACGAAACCTCAAAGAGCAAGACTCAATTCATCACAAGAAGAGATAGAGAGGGAAGAAACACCATATGATCCAACTATAATAACAAAGCTCGCGGTACATCAAGATCGTGCCAAATCAAGAACACGAGAGAGAGAGATCAAACACATAGCTAACTGGTACATACCTTCAGCCCCGATGGTGAACTACTCCCTCCTCGTCATGGAGAGCGCCAGGATGATGAAGATGGCCACCGGTGATGATTTCCCCCTCCGGCAAGGTGCCGGAACAGGGTCCCGATTGGTTTTTCGTGGCTACAGAGGCTTGCGGCGGCGGAACTCCCGATCTAGGTTTATTTCTGGAGGTTTTGGTATTTATAGGAGGTGTTGGCGTCGGGGACAAGTCAAGGGGGCCCACGAGGCGACGACAAGGCAGGGGGCACGCCCTAGGGGGGCGCGCCCTCCACCCTTGTGGTTGCCTCGGGACTCCTCTCTGATATCTTTTCGTTCTAGTATTTTTTTTTATTTTCCAAAAATATTCTCCGTAAATTTTCAGCCCATTCCGAGAACTTTTATTTCTGCACAAAAAATGACACCATGGTAGTTCTGCTGAAAACATCGTCAGTCCGGGTTAGTTCTAATCAAATCATACCAAAACCATATAAAATTGATGTAAACATGGCATGAATACTTCATAAATTATAGATACGGTGGAGACGTATCAAAGGTCAGCCCAAGAAAAAGGAGAGGAGGAGACCGCCGAAGAAAGGCTCTGCTGCCTACAAACAAGCCAGAGCACATAGCAGCCAGACGGCGGATTTTGAAGAGCGTGTACCCACCAAAGGTGCAGCCATGTTCCATGTCACGGGCAAGCCGATGCTACCGCCGAAACCGCTGGAGGCCATATCAGGGGATCTCAGGAGACTGCATGACCATGTGCTGTCGACTGAGATGAGTCAACTAGCCTCGAAGGATCCAGGATATCTGACATACGCGGCTCGTGTGCCTGAGGGGAAGTGCTACGTTGACACACAGCCCGTGGAGGTGTTCTTCCTGCGGTTTGACCATATCTTCGAGATGTTTCTGACAAGGCGGCTCGATTTTACAAGCGTCCGCCTTTTTGCGCTACATATGAGCTCTGTCATGAAGAGAGAACAAGTCTCGCAAATCTGTGTGGCGGATCCATACTACATGCACGAGTCCTTCTTGAGTCTCGGCGACTTTGAGCGTAAAATTGCTAGGGAGTACCTCAAAAACTTCATGATACAGAATAAGGACCAGGAAATTGTCCTCCTACCTTATCATCCAATGTAAGTCAGTGCTGGACAACCCTTTCATACATTTCAATCATTCCTTCTCGCTCATATGGAGAATAATTTGAGGTGTTTTTCCCCCGCAGCAACGGACGCGCCATCCTTATCGTTCTTTACCCGCAAGTCTCCCACAACGTGTATTTCGACCCTACCAGAAACTACGAGAAGAAGGACTACACCCACGTAATGAATATTCTAGATGATGCTCTCCAAGGCTTCAGCTTGAGGGGTGGCCACCTGCAGATCAGGAAACAAAGGAACCGCAAGACGGGTTTCTCGCATAAAACTAACTTCTGCTGCATCCATGTCCCGAAACCAAGCAGGAATGATGGATTCTACCTCCTCCATCTCATGATGGAGTTCAGAAGGGATCACTAAAAGCTTCGCATGACAACCAGAAGCGATGATCATATCCGCAAGTGGGTAGAATCTCAAGGAGAAGCGGATTATAAACTTAGAGATGACTTCTTTCGCATCCAGAGGGACATTGCGACGATCATCATGAAAGAAGTCGTCGAAGAGAAGGGGATGTTCCACCACGGCCCTATATCGCGAGCAGACGCCCGAACTCGCATAGGCATGCAACGTCAGGACCTCACACCGTTCAAGAAGCTAGGGTGCATCCTCGATGATATGGATGGATGGAACTTCTAGTGATTTACGATGCCGATGATGATGATATGGGTCGGTTGAACTTGTATACTTTCTATAGCGATGAAACTTTGTGATGTCCACGGTCCTTCCGAACTTGCGTAATGCTACTTTGTTAGTTTGGGTACGATGACCTAAGTACCTCTAGTTAATTAGTTTGCGTACGATGAAACTGCGTTGATTATCTATGTTTACTATATGTTGCATCTATATTAGCTAACCCTTTCTTTTTGTGTTGCTCAAGTATGTTTTGTTGCATATGATTGTACATTCTCTTGATGTAAGATGCATCTCTAATAGGTACCTAGATCCTTGATGGCAAAGAAGCAGTGCTATGTCGTGTACATAGGGAAAGTTCCAGGAGTGTACGACGAGTGGCCTGAGTGTCAGGCGCAAGTGGAGCGGTTCTCGGGCGCCAGCCATAAAGGGTTCAAAAGCAGACAAGAAGCAGAAGCTAGTTACTTGAGGTTCATGCTAGCACGAGAGAGGAATCATAACCGCCGCCTCATGTACTGCATAGTTCCGCTCTCACTCATAGTGATAGCTCTTCTCGTCTATATCACTGTTTAGATGGATGACGATGTAGTTGCAAGTATTCAAGACTTGTATCGCTATTTCGAGATGATGATGAGAGACCACTTTGTGTTGGATGATGATTATGATGATGACATGATTTGATGGGACTATTTGTATGTGTATGCTATGATTACATTTGTATGTGTATGATATGGTATAGATTATTGTATAGAACCTGTACAAATACAAAAGAAATATGCAGGAAAAAAAATTCAGAAACTAATAAAAATAGCAGTAGCGAGGGGTATGAAGTTAGCAGCAGCGTGCACTTAGCAGTAGTGCCGTCTAAAGTAAAGTGCTACAGCTATTAGCAGTAGCTGAAAGGATCAAGATGAGGGGTCTAGAGGGGGGTGATTAGACCCTCAACAAGTACAAGTGGCAATTTTTTAAGTTCTTCAAGTTGAGGTGGAGTTTTAGCACAAGTTTAAGCATTCACAATACATTTCAAGCAAGCATGGCAAGAGTATGAGCAGCGGAAAGAGTAAAGCAAGCTAATTGCAAGAAAGTAAAGGGATGGGATTGGAGTGTGCAAACGCAATGTAGACACGGAGATTTTTGGCGTGGTTCCGATAGGTGGTGCTATCGTACATCCACGTTGATGGAGACTTCAACCCACGAAGGGTAATGGTTGCGCGAGTCCACAGAGGGCTCCACCCATGAAGGGTCCACGAAGAAGCAACCTTGTCTATCCCACCATGGCCATCGCCCACGAAGGACTTGCCTCACTCGGGTAGATCTTCACGAAGTAGACGATCTCCTTGCCCTTACAAACTTCTTGGTTCAACTCCACAATCTTGTCGGAGGCTCCCAAGCGACACCTAACCAATCTAGGAGACACCAGTCTCCAAAAGGTAATAGATGGTGTGTTGATGATGAACTCCTTGCTCTTGTGCTTCAAATGATAGTCTCCCCAACACTCAACTCTCTCTCACAGATTTGGCTATGGTGGAAAGATGATTTTAGTGGAAAGCAACTTGGGGAAGGCTAGAGATCAAGATTCTTGTGGTAGGATTGGAATATCTTGGTCTCAACACATGAGTAGGTGGTTCTCTCTCAGAAAATGAGTAGTGGAAGTGTAGGCACGTTCTGATGGCTCTCTCATTGATGGAGATGGGGTGGAGGGGTATGATGACCCACAAGTATATGGGATCAATTGTAGTCTTTTCGATAAGTAAGAGTGTCGAACCCAACGAGGAGCAGAAGGAAAAGACAAGTGGTTTTCAGCAAGGTAGTATCTGCAAGTACTGAAATTGTAAGTAGCAGAGTAGTTTGATAGCAAGATAATTTGTAACGAGCAAGTAACAGTAGTAGTGATAAAAGTGCAGCAAGGTAGCCCAATCCTTTTGAGGCAAAGGACAGACCAAAACAGTCTCTTATAATAAGCAAAGCGTTCTTGAGGGTACACGGGAATTTCATCTAGTCACTTTCATCATGTTGGTTCGATTCGTGTTCGCTACTTTGATAATTTGATATGTGGGTGGACCGGTGCTTAGGTGCTATTCTTACTTGAACAAACCTCCTACTTATGATTAACCCCCTCGCAAGCATCCGCAACTACAAGAAAAGTATTAAGAATAAATTCTAACCATAGCATTAAACTTTTGGATCCAATCGGTCCCTTACGGAATAGCGCATAAACTAGGGTTTAAGCTTCTGTCACTCTTGCAACCCATCATCTAATAACTACTCCACAATGCATTCCCTTAGGCCCAAATATGGTGAAGTGTCATGTAGTCGACGTTCACATGACACCACTAAGGGAATCACAACACACATATTATCAAAATATCGAACACATATCAAGTTCACATGATTACTTGCAACATGATTTCTCCCGTGACCTCAAGAACAAAAGTAACTACTCACAAATGATAATCATGCTCAAGATCAGAGGGGTATTAAATAGCATATTGGATCTGAACATATAATCTTCCACCAAATAAACCATATAGTAATCAACTACAAGATGTAATCAACACTACTAGTCACCCACAAGCACCAATCTATAGTTCCGGTACAAAGATTGAACACAAGAGATGAACTAGGGTTTGAGAGGAGATGGTGATGTTGAAGATGTTGATGGAGATTGCCCTCCCGAAGATGGGAGAGTTGTTGGTGATGATGATGACGACGATTTCCCCCTCCGGGAGGGAAGTTCCCCCGGCGGAATCGCTCCGCCGGAGGGCAAAAGTGATCCTGCCCAAGTTCCGCCTCGAGACGGCGGCACTCCATCCCTAAAGTCCTCTCCTGATTTTTTCTAGGTCAAAATGACTTATATACCAGAAGATGGGCACCGGAGGTGGGCCGAGGGGAGCACAACCCACCAGGGCGCGCCTGGGCTCCCTGGCGCACCCAGGTGGGTTGTGCCCACCTGGTGGGCCCCTTCTGGTACTTATTGGCTCCAACATTCCTCATTTATTCCATAAAAAATCTCCGTAAAGTTTCAGCTCATTTGGAGTTGTGCAGAATAGGTAGCCTGACGTAGCTTTTTCAGGTCCAGATTTCCAGCTGCCGAAATTCTCCCTCTTTGTATATGCCTTGCATATTATGAGAGAAAAGGCATTATAATTACTCCAAAAAGCATTATTATGCATAAAAACATCATAAATAACAGTAGGAAAACATGATGCAAAATGGACGTATCAACTCCCCCAAGCTTAGACCTCGCTTGTCCTCAAGCAAAAACCGAAATCGAAAAACATGTCCACATGCTTAGAGAGAGAGGTGTCGATAAAAACAAAATACGGACATAGAAGCATCATGTGCATTATTGTAACAACAACAAACTTTAACATAAAACTTTTATCATAGAAATTTTATCATAGACTTCTCATGAATAAGTAACGATTCATCACACTATCGAAGTATAAAGCATAAACTCTATTAGAAACCAACAAACTATGTTCTCAGTCAACTTTGCAACTACAATTCATCATCTTTTTAGGAAGGGTCACGTATCGGAGCCTTTAGGCAAGTCCACATACTCAACCATCATATAGTCTTCTATGATAGTGTATTTATATGTGAATCTTCTCTTCCCTTATTAATTCTTTCATGAGTTGCATCATTGACTAATGCTATGTTTGTCAATCTCTAATAAAATTTTCTACTTATACTTTTCCTTATGTGGTGTTATCACCTACCATAGGATTAGCATATGATCTTTTCTTTTATTTCTTTCTTTTTATTGCAACAAGAAAGTAAAGAAAGCAAAAACTCAAACTAAACTTTATTTTATATCTCGCACATGATTACAAGGATAGATCACTAAGCAAGCTCTCAAAAAGAAAGGATCGAACTAAACTTTTATTCATCTAAAGCAAAATATCGACCTAAGAAAAGTAAAGGCAAAAGGTAGTGGAGGTGATACGATACCGGGGCACCTCACCCAAGCTTGGCGGAAGCCAAGGGGAGTGCCCATACCCGATACTCAATTTTCTTTTGGTGGTGAAGAAGGAGGTGGTGGCGAAGTGGAGGGTTTGTCCTTCAAGATCAAGAGATTCTCCAATCTACGGATGACGCTTCGGAGGTAGATGATATGCTCTTGATGCAGAATATTTTCACGAGTGAGATATTTATTCTGCACACGAACCGTTTCAATGATCCGAAAGGCCTCAATCTCATTAGGGGTAAGATGAACATAATAGGGTTTAAGGATATCTTCTTCTTCTTCCTCCTCGGCCGGAAGTGCTTGCTCGATCCCCGGGGCTTGATCTACGGTAACCTCCTTATTATTGTCTCCCTTGACGGCTTCTGCTGGCTCTTCCCTCTTCAGCTCGATCTTCATCAACCAAGCATCCTCTTCCACGTTGTTGGAGGGGGAAGAAGACATGATGCCTGGCTTAACAGATCTGACCGAAAACAACAAGAAAAGAGAACAGAAGATTTCTTCGCGATACGGTGGTCAATAGGTTCAGGGGGTTTATAAAGATTTTTTATCTTGGGAAACAAGCAAACGGAAGAAAAACGGAGTCCGAAAGGTAGCCGAGGTGGGCACAACCCACCTGGGCGCGCCTGGCAAGCCAGGCGCGCCCTGGTGTCTTGTGCCCACCAGGGGTGCCTTCCTGGTTGCTTCTTATTTTCCTAATTTTCTAAATATTCCAAAACTGACAAAAAATATTTTTTACGGATTTTTCGGAGTCCGTTTACTTACCGTATCACGTACCTCCTCTTTTTCACGATTCTGGAGTGTTCCGGAAGGACTCTTTTATGTGTTCTTCCGGTGTCATAGTTTGGATAATATTACTTTCAACATTAATGGGCGTACCTGAGATATAATGTTTTATTCGTTGCCCATTAACAACCTTCGGGTTAGTACCTTCGGCATTATTTATTTTGATAGCTCCAGACCGATAAACCTCCTCGATAACATAGGGTCCTTCCCATTTGGAGAAGAGTTTTCCTGCAAAGAATCTGAAACGAGAGTTGTACAAAAGAACATATTCTCCAACTTTGAACTCGCCCTTTTGGATTCTTTTATCATGCCATCTTTTAACTTTTTATTTAAACAATTTGGCATTTTCATAAGCTTGGGTTCTCCATTCATCTAATGAGCTAATATCAAATAACCTCTTTTCACCAGCAAGTTTGAAATCATAGTTGAGTTCTTTAATTGCCCAATATGCTTTATGTTCTAACTCAAGAGGCAAATGACAAGCTTTCCCATAAACCATTTTATAAGGAGACATACCCATAGGATTTTTATATGCTGTTCTATAAGCCCAAAGTGCATCATCTAATTTCTTAGACCAATTCTTCCGGGACCTATTGACAGTCTTTTGCAAAATTAATTTTATTTCTCTATTGCTAAGTTCAACTTAACCACTAGACTGAGGATGATAGGGTGATGCAATTCTATGGTTAACATCATACTTGGCAAGCATTTTACGGAAAGCACCATGAATAAAGTGTGAACCACCATCAGTCATCAGGTATCTAGGGACTCCAAACCTTGGGAAAATAACTTCCTTAAGCATTTTAATAGAGGTGTTGTGATCAGCACTACTAGTTGGAATAGCTTCTACCCACTTAGTAATATAATCAACAGCAACCAAAATATGTGTATACCCATTAGAGGAAGGAAAAGGTCACATGTAATCAAAACCCCAAACATCAAATGGTTCAACAGCAAGTGAATAATTCATAGGCATTTCTTGACGCTTACCGATATTACCTATTCTTTGGCATTCATCACAAGATGAGACAAACTTACGAGCATCCTTGAAGAGAGTAGGCCAATAAAATCCAGATTGCAATACCTTGTGAGCAGTTCTGTCTCCCGCATGATGTCCTCCATAAGCTTCAGAGTGACATTTCCGTAGGGTTTGTCCCTGTTCATGCTCAGGTACACAACGTCTAATAATACCATCTACTCCTTCTTTATAAAGATGTGGGTCATCCTAGAAGCAATGTCTTAAATCATAAAAGAATTTTTTCTTTTGTTGGTAGGTAAAGCTAGGTGGTAAATATTTAGCAACAATGTAATTAGCATAATTAGCATACCAAGGAGTGTTATTAGAAACATTTATTGTAGCTAATTGCTCATCAGGAAAACTATCATCAATAGGTAGTGGGTCATCAAGGACATTTTCAAGCCTAGACAAGTTATCAGCTATGGGGTTCTCAGCTCCCTTTCTATCAATAATATGCAAATCAAATTCTTGTAGCAAGAGAACCCACCTAATGAGTCTAGGTTTAGCATCTTTCTTTTCCATAAGATATTTTATAGCAGTATGATCGGTTTGAACAGTCACTTTTGTTGGGGAACGTGCAATTTCAAAAAATTTCCTACGCTCATGCAAGATCTATCTAGGAGATGCATAGCAACGAGTGGGGAGAGTGTGTCCACATACCCTCGTAGACCGAAAGCGGAAGCGTTTCACAACGCGGTTGATGTAGTCGAACTTTCTTCGCGCTTCATCGATCGAGTACCGAACGTACGGCACCTCCGAGTTCTGCACACGTTCAGCTCAATGATGTCCCTCGCCTTCTTGATCCAGCAAGGTGTCGAGGTAGTAGATGAGTTCCGTCAGCATGACAGTGTGGTGACGGTGATGGTGTTGTGATCCGCGCAGGGCTTCGCCTAAGCACCGCGAGAATATGACCAGGGGTGTAAACTGTGGAGGGGGGCGCCGCACACGGCTAACAATTGATGTTGTATCCTTTTGGGGCGCCCCCTCTCCTCTATTTATATATGTGTAGGGGCTTGGAGTAGAAGGAATAGTACCACATGAACAGTAATTGTGAATAGTACACACGTGGACTTGGACTCTAAGTCCAGTCCTATTCCTACTAGGACTCCTTCCCTTTTTGCCTTCCCTAGCCACATGGGCTTTTGAGGACTTAGTGCGCCTGGCCCAATAAGGCCAGGGCACCTCCCCTTAGCCCATGCCAGCCCTTGGGACATGGTGGACCCACTTGTGGACTTCCAGACCCCTCCGGAATCCTCCGGAACCTTCTGGAAGCTTCCCGGTACAATACCGAAAAAACTGCACTTTTTTCCGGAACCCAAAATATGACTTCCCATATATAAATCTTTACCTCTCGACCATTCCGAGACTTCTCGTCATGTCCATGATCTCATCTGGGACTCCAAACAACATTCGGTCACCAAATCACATAACTCATATAATACAATATCGTCATCAAACGTTAAGCGTGTGGACCCTACGGGTTCGAGAACTATGTAGACATGACCGAGACACCTCTCCGGTCAATAACCAATAACGGAACCTGGATGCTCATATTGGCTCCCACATATTCTACGAAGATCTTTATCGGTCGAACCGTTATGACAACATATGTTATTCCCTTTGTCATCGGTATGTTACTTGCCCGAGATTCGATCGTCGGTATCTTCATACCTAGTTCAATCTCATTACCGGTAAGTCTCTTTACTCGTTCCGTAATACATCATCCCGTAACTAACTCATTAGTCACATTGCTTGCAAGGCTTCTTATGATGTGTATTACCGAGAGGGCCCAGAGATACCCTCCGATACTCGGAGTGACAAATCCTAATCTCGATCTATGCCAACCCAACAAACACCTTCGGAAATACCTGTAGAGCATCTTTATAATCACCCAGTTACGTTGTGATGTTTGATAGCACACGAGGTATTCCTCCGGTATCCGGGAGTTGCATAATCTCATAGTCAAAGGAATATGTATATGTCATGAAGAAAGCAGTAGCAATAAAACTGAACGATCATTATGCTAAGCTAACAGATGGGTCTTGTCCATCACATCATTCTCCTAATGATGTGATCCCATTCATCAAATGACAACACATGTCTATGGTTAGGAAACTTAACCATCTTTGATTAACGAGCTAGTCTAGTAGAGGCTTACTAGGGACTCAGTGTTTTGTCTATGTATCCACACATGTATCAAGTTTCCGGTTAATACAATTCTAGCATGGATAATAAACATTTATCATGATATAAGGAAATATAAAACAACAACTTTTATTATTGCCTCTAGGGCATATTTCTTTCAGTCTCCCACTTGCACTAGAGTCAATAATCTAGTTCACATCGCCATGTGATTTAACACCAATAGTTCACATCTTTATGTGATTAACACCCATAGTTCACATCGCCATGTGACCAACACCCAAAGGGTTTACTAGAGTCAATAATCTAGTTCACATCGCTATGTGATTAACACCCAAAGAGTACTAAGGTGTGATCATGTTTTGCTTGTGAGAGAAGTTTAGTCAACGGGTCTGCCGCATGCAGATTCGTAAGTATTTTGTAAATTTCTATGTCTACAATGCTCTGCATGGAGCTACTCTAGCTAATTGCTCCCACTTTCAATATGTATCCAGATTAAGACTCAGAGTCATCCGGATCGGTGTTAAAACTTGTATCGACGTAACCCTTTACGATGAACTTTTCATCACCTCCATAACCGAGAAACATTTTCTTAGTCCTCTTAGGTAACTAAGGATAATTTTGACCGCTATCCAGTGGTCCACTCCTGAGTCACTCTTGTACCCTCTTTGCCAGATAAGTGGCAAGACAAACATCAAGTGTGGTACACAGCATGGCATATCATATAGAACCTATGGCTGAGGCATAGGGAATGACTTTCATTCTCTCTCTATCTTCTGCCGTGGTCAGGCTTTGAGTCTTACTCAACTTCACACCTTGTAACACAGGCAAGAACCCTTTCTTTGACTGATCCATTTTGAACTTCTTCAAAATCTTTGTCAAGGTATGTGCTTTGTGAAAGTCCTATTAAGCGTCTCGATCTATCCCTATAGATCTTGATGCTCAATACGTAAGCAGCTTCACCGAGGTCTTTTATTGAAAAACTCTTATTCAAGTATCCTTTTATGCAATCCAGAAATTCTATATCATTTCCAATCAGCAATATGTCATCCACATATAATATCAGAAATGCTACAGAGCTCCCACTCACTTTCTTGTAAATACAGGCTTCATCATAAGTCTGTATAAAACCATATGCTTCGATCAACTCATCAAAGCGTATATTCCAACTCCGAGATGCTTGCACCAGTCCATAGATGGATCGCTGGAGCTTGCACACTTTGTTAGCACCTTTAGGATTGACAAAACCTTCTGGTTGCATCATATACAACTCTTTAAGAAATCCATTAAGGAATGCAGTTTTGACATCCATTTGCCAGATTTCATAAAATGCGGCAATTGCTAACATGATTCGGACAGACTTAAGCATCGCTACGAGTGAGAAAATCTCATCGTAGTCAACACCTTGAACTTGTCGAAAAACCTTTTCGCAACAAGTCGAGCTTTGTAGATAGTAACATTACCATCAGCGTCAGTCTTCTTCTTGAAGATCCATTTATTTTCTATGGCTTGCCGATCATCGGGCAAATCCACCAAAGTCCACACTTTGTTCTCATACATGGATCCTATCTCAGATTTCATGGCCTCAAGCCATCTGTCGGAATCTGGGCTCATCATCGCTTCCTCATAGTTTGTAGGTTCGTCATGGTCTAGTAACATGACTTCTAGAACAGGATTACCGTACTACTCTGGTGCGGAACGTACTCTGGTTGACCTACAAGGTTCGGTAGTAACTTGATCTGAAGTTTCATGATCATCATCATTAACTTCCTCACTAATTGGTGTAGGCATCACTGGAACTGATTTCTGCGATGAACTACTTTCCAATTCAAGAGAAGGTACAATTACCTCATCAAGTTCTACTTTCCTCCCACTCACTTCTTTCGAGAGAAACTCCTTCTCTAGAAAGGATCCATTCTTAGCAAAAAATATCTTGCCTTCGGATCTGTGATAGAAGGTGCACCCAACAGTTTCTTTTGGGTATCCTATGAAGATGCACTTCTCCGATTTGGGTTCGAGCTTATCAGGCTGAAGCTTTTTCACATAAGCATCGCAACCCCAAACTTTAAGAAACGACAGCTTAGGTTTCTTGCCAAACCATAGTTCATACGGTGTCGTCTCAACGGATTTAGATGGTGCCCTATTTAACGTGAATGCAGCTGTCTCTAATGCATAACCCCAAAACGATAGTGGTAAATCGGTAAGAGACATCATAGATCGCACCATATCTAATAAAGTATGGTTACGACGTTCGGACACACCATTATGCTGTGGTGTTCCAGGTGGCGTGAGTTGTGAAACTATTCCACATTGTTTTAAATGAAGGCCAAACTCGTAACTCAAATATTCACCTCCGCGATCAGATCGTAGAAACTTTATTTTCTTGTTACGATGATTTTCTACTTCACTCTGAAATTCTTTGAACTTTTCAAATGTTTCAGACTTATGTTTCATCAAGTAGATATACCCATATCTGCTCAAATCATCTGTGAAGGTCAGAAAATAACGATACCCGCCGCGAGCCTCAACACTCATCGGACCGCATACATCGGTATGTATTATTTCCAATAAGTCATTGGCTCGCTCCATTGTTCCGGAGAACGGAGTTTTAGTCATCTTGCCCATGAGGCATGGTTCGCAAGTATCAAATGATTCATAATCAAGTGATTCCAAAAGCCCATCTGCATGGAGTTTCTTCATGTGCTTTACACCAATATGACCTAAACGGCAGTGCCACAAATATGTTGCACTATCATTATCTACTTTGCATCTTTTGGCATCAATATTATGAATATGTGTATCACTACGATCGAGATTCAATAAACCATTTATATTGAGTGTATGACCATAGAAGGTTTTATTCATGTAAACAGAACAACAATTATTCTCTGACTTAAATGAATAACCGTATCGCAATAAACATGATCCAATCATATTCATGCTCAACGCAAACACCAAATAACATTTATTTAGGTCCAACACTAATCCCGAAGGTAGAGGGAGTGTGCGATGGTGATCTTATCAACCTTGGAATCACTTCCAACACACATCGTCACCTCGTCATTGACTAGTCTCTGTTCATTTTGTAACTCCTGTTTTGAGTTACTAATGTTAGCAACTGAACCGGTATCAAATACCCAGGGGCTACTATGAACACTAGTAAAATACACATCAATAACATGTATATCAAATATACCTTTGTTCACTTTGCCATCCTTCTTATCCGCCAATTATTTGGGGCAGTTCCGCTTCCAGTGACCATTTCCTTTGCAGTAGAAGCACTCAGTTTCAGGCTTAGGTCCATCTTTGGGCTTCTTCACGGGAGTGACAACTTGCTTGCCATTCTTCTTGAAGTTCCCTTTCTTTCCCTCGCCCTTTTTCTTGAAACTAGTGGTCTTGTCAACCATCAACACTTGATGCTATTTCTTGATTTCTACCTTCGCTGATTTTAGCATCGCGAAGAGCTTGGGAATCGTTTTCGTCATCCCTTGCATATTATAGTTCATCACGAAGTTCTAGTAACTTGGTGATAGTGACGAGAGAACTCTGTCAATCACTATCTTATCTGGAAGATTAACTCCCACTTGATTCAAGCGATTGTAGTACCCAGACATTCTGAGCACATGCTCACTAGCTGAGCTATTCTCCTCCATCTTGTAGGCAAAGTACTTGTCAGAGGTCTCATACCTCTCGACAGGGCATGAGTCTGAAATACCAATTTCATCTCTTTGGAACATCTCATATGCTCCGTGGCGTTCAAAACATTTTTAAAGTCCCAGTTCTAAGCCGTAAAGCATGGTGCACTAAACTATCAAGTAGTCATCATATGGAGCTTGCCAAACGTTCATAACGTCTGCATCTGCTCCTGCAATAGGTCTGTCACCTAGCGGTGCATCAAGGACATAATTCTTCTGTGCAGCAACGAGGATATTCCTCATATCACGGACCCAGTCCGCATCATTGCTACTATCATCTTTCAATTTATTTTGCTCTAGGAACATATCAAAAATAAACGGGGAGCTACAACGAGAGCTATTGATCTACAACATAGATATGCAAATACTATCAGGACTAAGTTCATGATAAATTAAGTTCAATTAATCAAATTACTTCAGAACTCCCACTTAGATAGACATCCGTCAAGTCATCTAAATGATCACGTGATCCAAATCAACTAAACCATGTCCGATCATCACGTGAGATGGAGTAGTTTTCAATGGTGAACATCTCTATGTTGATCATATCTACTATATGATTCACGTTCGACCTTTCGGTCTCCAGTGTTCCGAGGCCATGTCTGTACATGCTAGGCTTGTCAAGTTTAACCCGAGTATTCCGCATGTGCAAAACTGTCTTACACCCGTTGTATGTGAACGTAGAGCTTATCACACCTGATCATCACGTGGTGTCTCGGCACGACGAACTGTCGCAACGGTGCATACTCAGGGAGAACACTTATACCTTGAAATTTAGTGAGGGATCATCTTATAATGCTACCGCCGTACTAAGCAAAATAAGATGCATAAAAGATAAACATCACATGCAATCAAAATATGTGACATGATATGGCCATCATCATCTTGTGCCTTTGATCTCCATCTTCAAAGCACCGTCATGATTTCCATCGTCACCGGCTTGACACCTTGATCTCCATCGTAGCGTCATTGTCGTCTTGCCAACTATTGCTACTACGACTATCGCTACCGCATAGTGATAAAGTAAAGCAATTACATGGCGATTGCATTTCATACAATAAAGCGACAACCATAAGGCTCCTGCCAATTGCCGATAACTTTTACAAAACATGATCATCTCATACAATAACGTATATCACATCATGTCTTGACCATATCACATCACAGCATGCCCTGCAAAAACAAGTTAGACGTCCTCTACTTTGTTGTTGCAAGTTTTACGTGGCTGCTACGGGCTTCTAGCAAGAACCGTTCTTACCTACGCATCAAAACCACAACGATTTTTCGTCAAGTGTGCTGTTTTAACCTTCAACAAGGACCGGCCGTAGTCAAACTTGATTCAACTAAAGTTGGAGAAACAGGCACCCGCCAGCCACCTGTGTGCAAAGCACGTCGGTAGAACCAGTCTCGTGAACGCGGTCATGTAATGTCGGTCCGGGCCGCTTCATCCAACAATACCACCGAATCAAAGTAAGACATTGGTGGTAAGCAGTATGACTATTATCGCCCACAACTCTTTGTGTTCTACTCGTGCATATCATCTACGCATAGACCTGGCTCTGATGCCACTGTTGGGGAACATGCAATTTCAAAAAATTTCCTACGCTCATGCAAGATCTATCTAGGAGATGCATAGCAACGAGAGGGGGAGAGTGTGGCCACGTACCCTTGTAGACCGAAAACGGAAGCGTTTCACAACGCGGTTGATGTAGTCGAACTTTCTTCGCGCTCCACCGACCGAGTACCGAACATATGACACCTCCGAGTTCTGCACACGTTCAGCTCGATGACGTCCCTCGCCTTCTTGATCCAGCAAGGTGTCGAGGTAGTAGATGGGTTCCGTCAGCACGACGGTGTGGTGACGGTGATGGTGATGTGATCCGCGCAGGGCTTCGCCTAAGCACCGCGAGAATATGACCGGGGGTGTAAACTGTGGAGGGGGTGCCGCACACAGCTAACAATTGATGTTGTATCCTTTTGGGGCAGCCCCTCTCCTCTATTTACATATGTGTAGGGGCTTGGAGTAGAAGGAATAGTACCACATGAACAGTAATCATGAATAGTACACACGTGGACTTGGACTCCAAGTCCAATCCTATTCCTACTAGGAATCCTTCCCTTTTTGCCTTCCCTAGCCACATGGGCTTTTGAGGACTTAGTGCGCCTAGCCCAATAAGGCCAGGGCGCCTCCCCTTAGCCCATGCCATCCCTTGGGACGTGGTGGACCCACTTGTGGACTTCCGGACCCCTTCGGAATCCTCCGGAACCTTCTGGAAGTTTCCCGATACAATACCGAAAATACTGCACTTTTTTCCGGAACCCAAAATATGACTTCCCATATATAAATCTTTACCTCTCGACCATTCTGAGACTCCTCATCATGTCCGTGATCTCATCCGTGACTCCTAACAACATTCGGTCACCAAATCACATAACTCATATAATACAATATCATCATCAAACGTTAAGCGTGCGGACCCTACGGGTTCGAGAACTATGTAGACATGACCGAGACACCTCTTCGGTCAATAACCAATAGCGGAACCTGGATGCTCATATTGGCTCCCACATATTCTACGAAGATCTTTATCGGTCGAACCGTGATGACAACATACGTTATTGCCTTTGTCATGGGTATGTTACTTGCCCGAGATTCGATCGTCGGTATCTTCATACCTAGTTCAATCTCGTTACCGGTAAGTCTCTTTACTCATTCCGTAATACATCATTCCGTAACTAACTCATTAGTCACATTGCTTGCAAGGCTTCTTATGATGTGTATTACTGAGAGGGCCCAGAGATACCTCTCCGATACTCGGAGTGACAAATCCTAATCTCGATCTATGCCAACCCAACAAACACCTTCGGAAATACCTGTAGAGCATCTTTATAATTACCCAGTTACGTTGTGACGTTTGATAGCACACAAGGTATTCCTCCGGTATCCGGGAGTTGCATAATCTCATTGTCAAAGGAATATGTATATGTCATGAAGAAAGCAGTAGCAATAAAACTGAACGATCATTATGCTAAGCTAACGGATGGGTCTTGTCCATCACATCATTCTCCTAATGATGTGATCCCATTCATCAAATGACAACACATGTCTATGGTTAGGAAACTTAACCATCTTTGATTAACGAGCTAGTCTAGTAGAGGCTTACTAGGGACTCAGTGTTTTGTCTATGTATCCACACATGTATCAAGTTTCCGGTTAATACAATTCTAGCATGGATAATAAACATTTATCATGATATAAGGAAATATAAAATAACAACTTTTATTATTGCCTCTAGGGCATATTTCCTTCAACTTTAGAATCAACAATGTAAGATCTAAATTTATCACAAGCAAACACAACTGCTAAGAATTCTTTTTCAGTAGTAGCATAATTTCGTTGGGCACTGTCTAGAGTTTTACTAGCATAATGGATAACATTTAGTTTCTTATCAACTCTTTGTCCTAGAACAGCACCAACATCATAATCACTAGCATCACACATAATTTCAAAAGGCAAGTTCCAGTCAGGTGGTTGAACAATAGGTGCAGAAATTAAGGCTTTCTTGAGTGTTTCGAAGGCTTCTAAACAATCTTCATCAAAAACAAAAGGAGTATCCTTTTGCAAAAGGTTCGTAAGAGGCCTAGAAATTTTAGAAAAGTCTTTGATAAATCTCCTATGAAACCAGCATGACCTAAGAAACTACGAATACCTTTGATATCTTTAGGACATGGCATTTTCTCAATTGCATCAACCTTAGCTTTGTCCACTTCAATACCTCTTTCAGAGATTTTATGGCCCAGAACAATACCTTCATTAACCATAAAGTGGCACTTCTCCCAATTGAAGACAAGATTTGTTTGCTCACATCTCTACAAAACTCAATCAAGATTGCTTAAACAATCATCAAAAGACTTCCCATACACAGAAAAGTCATCCATGAAAACCTCAACAATCTTTTCACAAAAGTCAGAGAATATAGCAGTCATACATCTTTGAAAGGTAGCAGGTGCATTGCATAAACCAAAAGGCATACGTCTATAAGCATAAGTTCCAAAGGGACAAGTGAAAGTGGTCTTTTCTTGATCAGGTTGAGAAACAGGTATTTGTGAAAAACCAGAATATCCATCAAGGAAACAAAAATATGTGTGCTTTGACAATCTTTCTAGCATTTGATCAATAAAGGGCAGAGGGTAATGATCTTTTCTAGTTGCTTTGTTTAATTTTCTAAAATCAATTACCATTCTATAGCCTGTAACAATTCTTTGTGGAATAAGTTCATTCTTATCATTTGGAACAACAGTAATACCTCCCTTCTTAGGGACACAATGAACAGGACTTACCCATCTACTATCAGCTATAGGATAGATTATACCTGCTTCCAGAAGTTTAATATTTCCGTCCTTACTACTTCTTTCATCTTCGGATTTAACCGGCGTTGGTGATCAACAACGGGTTTAGCATCAGGTTCCATATTAATGTAACACCCCCGGTGATTAGCAACAGTAATCACCTTTGATAATGACATGTCAGCATGATTAACAGTGCATAACCATCATTAGCATCATATTGCATTTCAACTCCTAAGTCAAATTCAAAATTAAAACGAAAGTGAAATATAAAAGTTGTCCAACATAAAAACTAAAATGTTCAGTAAATAACAAATATTGCAGAGGCCATTCTAAAATTGTAACCAACATTTAATAAATTAATTAGGTGACCCAAAACTCTTTTAACAGTGGCTGAAAATAATATCTACAAGCCTTTTAATTAATCTAGATCGAATATGAAAAGGTGTTTTGCCCAAACTAGTTTTTGGTGTTAGGGTATAGTGCACTGGTATTTAAGGACTAGCTCACACTTTTACAAAATCTATTTGGGGCCTAAACAATTAACAGAACAGAAAAGAAAAGGAAACAGAAAAAGAGAAAAAGGAAAAGGCCTAAATGATCTACTGTACACGCGGCCTGCTCGCTACAGTCGCGGCCCAGCCCACCCCCGCGCCGTCCCTCACCTCGCACTGCTCACCTCGCCGCGCTGTCGCCCGCGCCCGCGCTCACCGCCCCGGCCCCCCTCGCCTTTGCTCGACAGCGAGCACTGCGGCGCCGCGGACGCCTATATGGACCCCCCTCGACTCCGCGGACGAACCCTAGCCGCCCCCTTTGCCCCTCTTCCCCCGTCCCCCACCTCGCCCGACGCCGCCATGGTCGGCCACCGCTGAAGCTCGCGGCCACCGTGCCCCGTTCGCCTTCCCGTTGTGTCCACGAGCTCCGCCGCAACGCGCCGTCCTCCTCGACCACGAGCCTAAGCTCCGGGAGCCCTGCATCGCCCCCATGTCGTCGTCTTCTTCCTCGGATCCCCGCCACCGTTCGCCGTCGATTCCGGCTACTCCAGGCCTTCCCCGCGCCCGCTCTGAACGGCTACGCCCCACTATGAGCTCCTGCTCCTCCTCCCCCTCTCTTTCCGGCTCGATATCGTCGCCGTAGTGGTCGCAATAGAGATGCCCGAACGCGCCGCCGCCTGACCTCGTCGCCGGCGTGGCCACGGCGACCATTTGGTCCCGTGCGTGCCACCGTTGCACTCCCCGCAATGAGTAGACACCGTAGCCACCTCGCCCTGCCCCTTTTGCACACCGCAGCCCCGATCCCGACGGTGGCCGAACTCCGGCGTCCGCCGCATGGCTCGCCGTCGACGCTACCGACCACCGCAGCCCCCGCCGTCATCCTAGATCGCTCCGCCGTCGTCTGCCCATTCGAAAGAGCCCGGCCGCGCTCGCAATGGTGCCATGTGCGCCATTTCCGAGCCGCGCCGCCGTCCCTGGTGCTCGCCGGAGCAACTCCAGCGCGTCGCCGGCCACCGCCGACGTGGCACCAGTGGGCCCCGCCCTGTGCCACTGACTGTGGGGCCCCGCGGGCCCGTTTGACCCCGTTGACCGGGGTCAACGCTGACGTGGCCGCCTGGTCTCACTGACATGTGGGGCCCGGCCGTTTAATTGAATTTAAATAAATAGAAAATCTGTTAATTAGTTAATTAAATACTAATCAGTCACTGACTGCTGGGCCCCACCTGTTAATTAACTCAAATAATTAAATTAACCTCTCTGATTAAGCCACAATGTATGACATGTGGGTCCCACCTGTCAGTTTGACTCTGGTCAGCCAGAGTTGACCGCTGCCATCATGCTTAGGTCATGCTGATGTCATCGCCGCACTATTTCAGATAATGTTGATTTAAATAATTAAATAAATTCCAGAAATTAATAAAAACTTTAGAAAATAATATTAAATAAACCGTAACTCCGATGAAAATAATTTATATATGAAACTTGCTCAGAATTTCGATACGAACCCGAATACGTCCTCCGTATTCCCGTCAGACGCCCGCAGCTACAAGAACATTGAACTTTTAGACCGTTTTCAGTAAATGAATAGTGTCTAACTTTAATTAAATAAATCCAAATAAATTCCTAAATTAACTAAATCATTTAGTTAGGCAGTAGAACACCCCGGCATATCATTTAGGAATGTCATACATATTGTTTGCATTATTGCCGTGAATTTATTGTTTCTCTCCCCCTCCTTCTCTCTCTCGATAGACGCTGAGACCGACGACGCTGCACTCGGGTACAACTACTCTACCGACGAGCCGCCCGTTGACGACCTTCCCCTCTTGCCAGAGCAACCAGGCAAGCCCCCCCCCCTTGAGCATTCCAGATATCGCCCATTCTATTCTCCTGCTTGCATTAGATTTTGCTACTGTTAATGTATGCTCCTATTCTGATGCATAGCCTGCTGTTGTAACCTGTTCATTGCTACCTTACCTGCCTATGATAAACTGTTTAGTTTAGGTTGGAGTGAACCATCAGTGACCCCACCACCTTTCCTTTGTTGCCCCTGCTTGATCATCGACGACTCGATCAACGTGATCGTCGACCAGAGACCGACACCTCACTTCAAACCCCCTTAGTTGTACGACTCTGCGTAGTAACTATTGAGTGCCGAGGGTGATACCTCGTAACGCACTCCCGATGAATACTCTGCAGTGTAGCTGTTCGGTCGTGGTCATCGAGGGTGATTCCTCCTTCTCCACTTCCGACACGACTCTGTCATGCAACCCTCAGTGTGAACCTCGAGGGTGATACCTCATACGTTCGCCCTGATGATTTCGTCGAGTGGAATCCGCTGAGGGTGATTCCTCGGGTTTCCCCCTTGATGTTATGACCACACGATTACTTGACCTCTGTTACAGGCGGGTCCACCCTGGTGGGTACCCGCTGGGGGATCTATGATTTTCGGGTGTGCCGGAAGGGCACTCGAGTGTGACATTGTGGCGGAGCATCAAAGACTCTGATTGTCTCCGCTTGATACTAATTGAGCCTATTGGATTTGGGTGTGTGATCTGAGTGGGTCGACGTGCCCTATACGCACTACCACCACACGGGATAATGGTTATGGGACCCTCTGCGAAGTACGTTTCTCCGAAAGCTCGTCTGACGTCACGATTCACCGTGCGGGCTGATTGTCGGGATTGGGCTGGATACCTCACTGACGAGTTCAGTGTCGCGCCTGCACCCCGGCCAGTCTCGCAACGCGCAGGGTGCCCAGGGCGATGGCCCGAGACCTCTGGGTGCATAGGTTAGTCCGGCGTGCTGACCTCTCTGCCGAGCCTAGGTAGAGCGCTGCTTTGTGTTGATCTTCCGAGGACGGGCATTACCCAGCAAGTGTGTCCGGCCAGAGTTGATCGAGCGTGTTGGGTAACAGTAGTGCACCCCTGCAGGGATGAATCTTCTATCGATAGCCGGTCCTACGGTAAAGGACGCTCAGTTTGTGTATCGCGATCTACTACTTAAACTGGATACTTGTTACTTAATTGAAGCTTCGGGATCGCTTTCTCGCTTGGGAGTCGAGGAAGGATCTTTAAGCTGTACTTCAACATGTTTGCTAAATAAAATGCTATTCTACTCTCTTCTACTGCTGCAAGATGATGGCCTTGTGAAGATGTTTGAAGATGCTAGTCTTCGATAGGACTAGGCCTTCTCCCTATTCTGGCATTTCTGCAGCCCAGTCCACATATACAGCCTTTCTCCATTGATAATGTTGCATATGTAGTATAGATCCTTGCTTGCTGAGTACTTCGGATGAGTACTCACGGTTGCTTTATTTTCTCTTTTCCCCATATACCCCACATTGATGATACAAACAGACGATGGAGTCCAGGAGTCAGATGCCACCACCGGAGCCTACTACCAGGAGGGTCCAGAGGGTACTTACTACTGGATCGAGCGAGATGACCAGGAGTAGGATCGGAGGCTCCCAGGCAGGAGGCCAACGCCTTTCGATCTAGTGTCGCTGTTTGTGCTAGCCTTCTTAAGGCAAAACTTGTCTAACTATGTCTGTACTCAGATAATATTTGTATGACTGACTTATGTATTCGGATCTTCGGATCCCTGGTCTGTAATATTGTGGACCTCCGTTTAAATTGTGTTAGAGTTGTGTTGTGATATCTTCCCGTGAGTCCCTGTGCTTGATCGTACATGTTTGCGTGTATGATTAGTGTACGATTGAGTCGGGGGCGCCACATGTTGGTATCAGAGCCGACTGCCTGTAGGAAGCCCCCTTCCAATTCCTTGGCCGAAGTTGAGTCTAGACATCGAAAAACTAATTTATTAACTTGGCTGTGTGGCTTACGGGCCCACGTCGCCAACTGGGTGGTATTAGGATCTTTTATTCCTCGTCTATACTCTGGGACTCTGATCTCTCTTCTACTCGGGTTAAATAAATTTTACTAACGCCGACACTTAGGATCTCGTAAATCCCGTCTACCCAGAGAGCTGGATATCTGTGCGATTTCCCTGTCATTGATCTGATTAGTCTGATAATCATTTTCCTTTCCATTGTTTTGTTTAACCTTTCTCTCCGAGTTGAGTTAAACTTCTCATTGTCATTTGACAAATCTGAATTTCCTCTGTTTCAGATGGACCATTTGTTTCCACCATGTCCTACGACACAGCTTGTGCTTCGCACTTGGGCTCGTAATACCCCTGGGTTTCCAGCTGTCCTGATCGCTCTCATGAACAGACTTGGCTACCGCTGGTATCCTGAGTACATGGTCTATGAGGTTTACCGCGAGTTCAACCAGGAACAGTACTACGCTGAAGTTCGGATTTATGATCAGCAGAACAACTCAGACACCGAGCTACACCTTTTTCACGGATTAGGCGTGACGATTGAGATGGCAGTCCATGATGCCGCCTACTCTGCTGTCGTACGTCTCCGAGGAGAGCGCAATGCTAACTTGGATGATACTGTGTTTCGGTACATTCCGTATGCCCCTGCTGGAGATGCTACTGGATATTACACAGCTATCTGTGCCCCGTACGAGTCTCGACGCTACGACCCGCAGGTTCTGATTCAGTGCACTCAGGCTCTGGATCGCACTGTTCGGGCTCTTGCCGTCGAGTTGTTCGCCACTCGAGCACGCTACTACGACGCTATGACACAGTTGCTACTAGTTGTTCGTGCAGGGATACATCCGGAGTATATTCTTTACCCACGCAGGACCGAGATGCCGCCAGGTATTGATTGGCCTGCAGTGGGAGGTCACACGCCTGCACGTGGACCTCTTCTTACAGTTCGAGACCGGGTTCTGCATCAGAGTGCACATGGAGCACAGGATCCTGCCGCGACGAACATTCGTCGTCCGCACTTGCAGTTACCCCGTTTCAGTGGTTTTCTCCGACGCTGATGTAGCCTTTGCTATGTCACATTGTGTACTTCCTTACCGCGTGCCTGCGTGCCGCCTAGTGTGTCTCTAGTTTTTCAATTTGCGCCGTTATGCTGCCCGATTTTAACCGACTGTGTATGGATCTGTATGTCTTAATCGACTACTATTATGTACCTGTTACACTACTTAATTTGTTGTCGAGTTACATCATGTTTGACACTAAACGCTCGCAATTGCTTTTACTAAACTACCCCCTGTTGATACTCAGCAGGATGGTTAGACCAAGTGGTCGTGGTCGTGGTCGTGCCCCTGAACGCCCACCACCGCCAGACTATATGGCGGCTATGATGCAACAGTTTGAGCTTAACCGCCAGTTCATGGTTGGAATCATGGCTCAGTTTCCGCATCAGAACAACCAGAACTAGAACCCAGCTTCAATAACTTTGACAGAGTTTACGCGACTCAACCCAACGCAGTTCCGCAACTCAGACAAACCCCTGGATGCCGATGACTGGCTCCGCGACATCACTCACGAGATGGAGTCAGCTAATGTCGCCCCTGCCAACTTCGTCAACTTCGCGGCCTTTTTCTTAAAGGGCCCCGCTGCTCAATGGTGGGACACACACAAGCGTACTCTGCCTGTTGGAACAGTCATCACCTGGTATGAGTTCCAGGCTGCTTTCCGTACACGTTACATCCCTCAAGCAATTATGGAACGCATGAAGACCCAGTTCCGTAACCTCACTCAGGGCAACAAGACCGTCGAAGCTTATCAGCGGGAATTTCTAGACCTCTCCCGCTATGCTGAAGAAGACATCGCCACAGATGCTCGCAGACAAGAGAAGTTCCGTAATGGACTACACCCCGACCTCAAGCTTGCACTAGCTGCTCAAGACTTCAATGACTTTTCAACTCTGACGAACAAGGCTATTCTTGTTGAGACCGCTCAGATGGAATACAAGGACTCGCAGAAGCGCTATCGTGATGCTGGCTCATCTTCGGGCTCAGCATCGAAGCGTCGAGTTTGGATTCCCAACAATGCATTCCGTTCCAATACCTCTGCGCCAAAGAACAACTATGCTTCACCACGTCTGCCTCCTCCTCCGCCGAGGCAGCCAAAAGCTCAAGCTATTCAAAACAATGCTCCTCTTCGTCCTGAAGATGATCTATGCTTCAAGTGCCGTAAACCAGGTCACCAGGCTAAAGACTGCCGCCAGAATCAGAATCAGTTAGCCTTTCCCTGTGCTGGCCGTGGCAATGGTCGTGGCAACAACCAGACCCGCAACTATAATACTGGGTCTGCTGCACATGGTCGTGGACACGCCTACAACATTGACATTGAAGAAGTCCAGGATCAACCTGCTACTGTGATGGGTACCCTTCTTGTTAACTCAGTACCTGCTTCTGTTTTATTTGATTCAGGAGCATCACATTCATTCATCTCTGGAAAATTTGCATTTATGCATGGCATTCGATATGAGAAAATGCATACTCCGTTAGTCATTAAGACTCCCGGAGGTCACTGTCATGCTGACGTAATAGCACCTGACGTTACCGTCGAAATTAAAGGATTGGAATTCCTTGCATCGCCCATCATCCTGAAGTCTTCCACCATAGACCTTATACTCGGAATGGATTGGTTGAAAGCTCACATTGCTTCGATCAATTGTGCCACTAAAGTCGTCCAACTTCTTCACCTCACCGATGAGATAGTGAACTATACCGCCCGCATTACTCGGGATGCTGAAGCTCAGATATATGCTCTGAATGCTTTGAACGCCTCACCTCTGGAAGGGATCGAGAACGTTCCTGTCGTTCGAGATTTTCCAGACGTCTTTCCAGAAGAACTTCCAGGAATACCCCCGGCTAGAGTTGTCGAGTTTGTCATCGACTTGAAGCCTGGCACCGTCCCTATTGCCAAGCGACCTTATAAGATGCCTCCGCATCACCTACTCGAGCTTAAGAAAGAAATCGACAAGTCACTTAAGAGTGGTTTCATCCGCCCCAGTTCCTCTGCTTGGGGAGCACCTTCACTCTTCGTTAAGAAGAAGGATGGAACCAACCGTTTGGTTCAGGATTATCGGCCCATTAACCAAGCCACAATCCAGAATAAATACCCACTGCCCCGGATCAATGATCTTTATGATCAACTCGCAGGATCATCGGTGTTCTCTAAACTCGACCTGAGGTTGGGTTATCACCAGATCCGTGTCCGTGAAGAGGATATTCCCAAGACTGCATTCGTCACTCGTTATGGCTCCTATGAATACACCGTCATGTCATTTGGCCTAACGAATGCCCCAGCAACTTTCTCCCGTCTGATGAATTATATATTCATGGATTACCTCGACAAATTCGTCGTGGTATATTTGGATGATATCCTGATATATTCTAAGAATAAAGAAGAACATGCTGAACACCTCCGTTTGGTACTAGAGAGGCTCCGAGAACACCAGTTGTATGCCAAGTATTCCAAATGTGAATTTTGGCTTTCTGAAGTAACTTACCTTGGACATGTGATTTCCAAGGATGGAATTGCTGTTAACCCCGAACGAGTTTAGGCTATTCTTGACTGGACTCCCCCGAAGAATGTTAAGCAAGTTAGAAGTTTTCTCGGACTTGCAAGTTATTGCCGTTGATTTGTTGAGAACTTTTCCAAGATTGCAAAGCCATTGACAAGTCTGCTTCACAAAGGTGTTAAATTTGAGTGGACAGAAAAATGTCAAGAAAGCTTTCAGACACTAAAAGATAAATTGACATCTGCCCCAGTACTAGCACCCCCGGATTCCCAAAAGGATTTCGTGATATACTGTGATGCCTCCCGTCAAGGATTAGGCTGTGTCCTAATGCAAGAACGCAAGGTGATTGCTTATGCCTCCCGACAATTGCGTCCTCACGAAGAAAATTACCCAGTGCACGATCTTGAACTTTCTGCGGTTATTTATGCCCTGAAGCTATGGCGACATTACCTTCTCGGTAACCGTTGCGAGATATATACGGATCATCAAAGTTTGAAGTATTTATATACTCAACCGGATCTGAACCTTCGTCAACAAAGATGGCTCAAGACAATAGCCGATTATGATATGAATATCTCATACACCCCTGGCAAGGCAAATGTAATGGCCGATGCTTTGAGCCGCAAGGCTTATTGCAGCAACCATATGGTTCAGGAATCACAACCTCTTCTTTATGAAGAGTTTCATAAATTGAACCTCCACATTGTTCCACAGGGTTATCTCAATACCCTGGTTGTCGAACCAGATTTAGAACACGGCATCAAGACTATGCAACGGTATGACTCTGAAGTTGAAAGGATCAAGCGATACCTTGAAAAAGGAAAACCGTCGGAGTTCCATCTTGATAATGATGGGATCCTATTTTTCCAACACCGTCTCTTCGTACCTAAGTTCAAAGATGAGAGGGAACACGTTATGATGGAAGCACATGACACTCCTCTGTCAATTCATCCTGGTAGCACAAAGATGTACCGTGACATTTGTCAGAGATACTGGTGGCCTAATATGAAGCGAGATATTGCTCGTTATGTTTCTGGGTGTGACGTTTGCCGCCACGTTAAAGCTCAACATCAAAGGCCCGCTGGAACTCTGCAACCCCTTGCAATTCCTGAATGGAAATGGGACAAGGTCCAAATGGATTTTATTACTGGTTTTCCCAAATCCCAGAAGGGTAATGATGCTATATTTGTCGTCATTGACCGATTCTCTAAGGTTGCTCACTTTCTACCAGTTAAAGAGACAATCACTGCTAGCCAGTTAGCAGACTTGTATGTTTCCCGAATTGTGTCACTCCACGGTGTTCCGTTGGAGATCAGTTCTGATCATGGCAGCCTCTTCACCTCCAGATTCTAGAATAGTTTCCAAGAAGCTATGGGAACACATCTGTCGTTCAGTACCGCTTTTCACCCTCAGTCACAGGGTCAAGTTGAACGAGTTAATCAAGTGCTCGAAGATATGCTTCGAGCTTGCGTCATCGCCTTCGGTAAGAAATGGGAGGAATCTCTCCCGTATGCCGAATTCTCTTACAACAATAGCTATCAGGCTAGTCTGAAGATGGCACCGTTTGAAGTTCTATACGGTCGTAAGTGTCGAACCCCTCTGAATTGGTCAGAAACTGGGGAACGCTCACTCGTCGGACCGGACATTATTCAGCAAGCAGAAGATCAAGTCCGCATTGTCCGTGAACATTTGAAAACTGCTCAGTCTCGTCAGAAAAGCAACTATGACCGAAAGCACCAGGAAATAGTCTATCAACCTGGCGAGCAAGCTTACCTCCGCGTCACTCCGTTGAAAGGCACTCATAGGTTCGGAATCAAAGGCAAGCTAGCTCCTCGCTACATTGGGCCGTTCCGTATTCTTGCTCGTCGAGGAGAAGTGGCATATCAATTGCAGTTGCCGCCTAATCTTTCTCAAGTACATGACGTCTTTCATGTATCCCAACTCCGTCGCTGCTTCAAGGATCCTATTCGAGCTGTGGATCACGAAGTGCTTGAATTACGGGAAGATCTGTCCTATCCAGAATATCCCATCCATGTTCTTGATGAAACTGAACGTCGGACTCGTCAAAAGTCAATCAAATTCCTCAAGGTTCAGTGGTCAAATCATTTTGAAGATGAGGCCACTTGGGAACTCGAGGGTCGTCTTCGTGAAGAATACCCCTCTTTCTTTCAGTCTTCCTCTTAATTCTCGGGACGAGAATTCTTAATAGATGAGGAGAATTGTAACACCCCCGGTGATTAGCAACAGTAATCACCTTTGATAATGACATGTCAGCATGATTAACAGTGCATAACCATCATTAGCATCATATTGCATTTCAACTCCTAAGTCAAATTCAAAATTAAAATGAAAGTGAAATATAAAAGTTGTCCAACATAAAAACTAAAATGTTCAGTAAATAACAAATATTGCAGAGGCCATTCTAAAATTGTAACCAACATTTAATAAATTAATTAGGTGACCCAAACCTCTTTTAACAGTGGCTGAAAATAATATCTACAAGCCTTTTAATTAATCTAGATCGAATATGAAAAGGTGTTTTGCCCAAACTAGTTTTTGGTGTTAGGGTATAGTGCACTGGTATTTAAGGACTAGCTCACACTTTTTACAAAATCCATTTGGGGCCTAAACAATTAACAGAACAGAAAAGAAAAGGAAACAGAAAAAGAGAAAAAGGAAAAGGCCTAAATGATCTACTGTACACGCGGCCTGCTCGCTACAGTCGCGGCCCAGCCCACCCCCGCGCCGTCCCTCACCTCGCACTGCTCACCTCGCCGCGCTGTCGCCCGCGCCCGCGCTCACCGCCCCGGCCCCCCTCGCCTTTGCTCGACAGCGAGCACTGCGGCGCCGCGGACGCCTATATGGACCCCCCTCGACTCCGCGGACGAACCCTAGCCGCCCCCTTTGCCCCTCTTCCCCCGTCCCCCACCTCGCCCGACGCCGCCATGGTCGGCCACCGCTGAAGCTCGCGGCCACCGTGCCCCGTTCGCCTCCCCGTTGTGTCCACGAGCTCCGCCACAACGCGCCGTCCTCCTCGACCACGAGCCTGAGCTCCGGGAGCCCTGCATCGCCCTCACGTCGTCGTCTTCTTCCTCGGATCCCCGCCACCGTTCGCCGTCGATTTCGGCTACTCCAGGCCTTCCCCGCGCCCGCTCTGAACGGCTACGCCCCACTGTGAGCTCCTGCTCCTCCTCCCCCTCTCTTTCCGACTCGATATCATCGCCGTAGTGGTCGCAATAGAGATGCCCGAACGCGCCGCCGCCTGACCTCGTCGCCGGCGTGGCCACGGCGACCATTTGGTCCCGTGCGTGCCACCGTTGCACTCCCCGCAACGAGTAGACACCATAGCCACCTCGCCCTGCCCCTTTTGCACGCCGCAGCCCCGATCCCGACGGTGGCCGAGCTCCGGCGTCCGCCGCATGGCTCACCGTCGACGCTACCGACCACCGCAGCCCCCGCCGTCATCCTAGATCGCTCCGCCGTCGTCTGCCCGTTCGAAAGAGCCCGGCCGCGCTCGCAATGGTGCCCTGTGCGCCATTTCCGAGCCGCGCCGCCGTCCCTGGTGCTCGCCGGAGCAACTCCGGCGCGTTGCCGGCCACCGCCGACATGGCACCAGTGGGCCCCGCCCTGTGCCACTGACTGTGGGGCCCCGCGGGCCCGTTTGACCCCGTTGACCGGGGTCAACGCTGACGTGGCCGCCTGGTCTCACTGACATGTGGGGCCCGGCCGTTTAATTGAATTTAAATAAATAGAAAATCTGTTAATTAGTTAATTAAATACTAATCAGTCACTGACTGCTGGGCCCCACCTGTTAATTAACTCAGATAATTAAATTAACCTCTCTGATTAAGCCACAGTGTATGACATGTGGGTCCCACCTGTCAGTTTGACTCTGGTCAGCCAGAGTTGACCGCTGACGTCATGCTTAGGTCATGCTGATGTCATCGCAGCACTGTTTCGGATAATGTTGATTTAAATAATTAAATAAATTCCAAAAATTAATAAAAACTTTAGAAAATCATATTAAATAAACCGTAACTCCGATGAAAATAATTTATATATGAAACTTGCTCAGAATTTCGATACGAACCCGAATACGTCCTCCGTATTCCCGTCAGACGCCCGCAGCTACAAGAACATTGAACTTTTAGACCGTTTTCAGTAAATGAATAGTGTCCAACTTTAATTAAATAAATCCAAATAAATTCCTAAATTAACTAAATCATTTAGTTAGGCAGTAGAACACCCCGGCATATCATTTAGGCATGTCATACATATTGTTTGCATTATTGCCGTGAATTTATTGTTTCTCTCCCCCTCCTTCTCTCTCTCGATAGACGCTGAGACCGACGACGCTGCACCCGGGTACAACTACTCTACCGACGAGCAGCCCGTTGACGACCTCCCCCTCTTGCCAGAGCAACCAGGCAAGCCCCCCCCCCCTTGAGCATTCCAGATATCGCCCATTCTATTCTCCTGCTTGCATTAGATTTTGCTATTGTTAATGTATGCTCCTATTCTGATGCATAGCCTGCTGTTGTAACCTGTTCATTGCTACCTTACCTGCCTATGATAAACTGTTTAGTTTAGGTTGGAGTGAACCATCAGTGACCCCACCACCTTTCCTTTGTTGCCCCTGCTTGATCATCGACGACTCGATCAACGTGATCGTCGACCAGAGACCGACACCTCACTTCACACCCCCTTAGTTGTACGACTCTGCGTAGTAACTATCGAGTGCCGAGGGTGATACCTCGTAACACACTCCCGATGAATACTCTGCAGTGTAGCTGTTCGGTCATGGTCATCGAGGGTGATTCCTCCTTCTCCACTTCCGACACGACTCTGTCGTGCAACCCTCAGTGTGAACCTCGAGGGTGATACCTCATACGTTCGCCCTGATGATTTCGTCGAGTGGAATCCGCTGAGGGTGATTCCTCGGGTTTCCCCCTTGATGTTATGACCACACGATTACTTGACCTCTGTTACAGGCGGGTCCACCCTGGTGGGTACCCGCTGGGGGATCTATGATTTTTGGGTGTGCCGGAAGGGCACTCGAGTGTGACATTGTGGCGGAGCATCAGAGACTCTGATTGTCTCCGCTTGATACTAATTGAGCCTATTGGATTTGGGTGTGTGATCTGAGTGGGTCGACGTGCCCTATACGCACTACCACCACGTGGGATAATGGTTATGGGACCCTCTGCGAAGTACGTTTCTCCGATAGCTCGTCTGACGTCACGATTCACCGTGCGGGCTGATTGTCGGGATTGGGCTGGATACCTCACTGACGAGTTCAGTGTCGCGCCTGCACCCCGGCCAGTTTCGCAACGCGCAGGGTGCCCAGGGCGATGGCCCGAGACCTCTGGGTGCATAGGTTAGTCCGGCGTGCTGACCTCTCTGCCGAGCCTAGGTAGAGCGCTGCTTTGTGTTGATCTTCCGAGGACGGGCATTACCCAGCAAGTGTGTCCGGCCAGAGTTGATCGAGCGTGTTGGGTAACAGTAGTGCACCCCTGCAGGGATGAATCTTCTATCGATAGCCAGTCCTACGGTAAAGGACGCTCAGTTTGTGTATCGCGATCTACTACTTAAACTGGATACTTGTTACTTAATTGAAGCTTCGGGATCGCTTTCTCGCTTGGGAGTCGAGGAAGGATCTTTAAGCTGTACTTCAACATGTTTGCTAAATAAAATGCTATTCTACTCTCTTCTACTGCTGCAAGATGATGGCCTTGTGAAGATGTTTGAAGATGCTAGTCTTCGATAGGACTAGGCCTTCTCCCTATTCTGGCATTTCTGCAGCCCAGTCCACATATACAGCCTTTCTCCATTGATAATGTTGCATATGTAGTATAGATCCTTGCTTGCTGAGTACTTCGGATGAGTACTCACGGTTGCTTTATTTTCTCTTTTCCCCATATACCCCACATTGATGATACAAACAGACGATGGAGTCCAGGAGTCAGATGCCACCACCGGAGCCTACTACCAGGAGGGTCCAGAGGGTACTTACTACTGGATCGAGCGAGATGACCAGGAGTAGGATCGGAGGCTCCCAGGCAGGAGGCCAACGCCTTTCGATCTAGTGTTGCTGTTTGTGCTAGCCTTCTTAAGGCAAAACTTGTCTAACTATGTATGTACTCAGATAATATTTGTATGACTGACTTATGTATTCGGATCTTCGGATCCCTGGTCTGTAATATTGTGGACCTCCATTTAAATTGTGTTAGAGTTGTGTTGTGATATCTTCCCGTGAGTCCCTGTGCTTGATCGTACACGTTTGCGTGTATGATTAGTGTACGATTGAGTCAGGGGCGCCACAATTAATTTTGTGCTGACATAGAGTGGGACTAATGCCCTTAAGATCATCAAGAGTATATCCAATAGCAGCTCGGTGCTTCCTTAGAACTTTCAATAGTCTTTCTTCTTCATGTTCTGAAAGGTTAGCACTAATAATAACAGGATATATCTTTTTTTCATCAAGATAAGCATATTTCAAAGTGTCTGGCAATTGTTTTAATTCAAACACAGGATCACCTTTGGGTGGAGGAGGACCTCCTAGAGTTTCAATAGGCAAATTGTGTTTAAGCAGGGGACGTTGTTCAAAGAAAATATCATCTATTTCATTTCTTTCATGCATATGTAAATTATTTCCATGGTCTAGCAGATATTGTTCTAAAGGATCAGTAGGACGCACAGCAATAGAAGCAAGACCAATTATTTCATCCTTACTAGGCAATTCTTTTTTATGAGGTTTTCTACTAAACTTGGAAAAGTTAAACTCATGAGACTTATCACCAAAACTGACACCGACAGTTTGTTTCTTACAATCTATTCTAGCATTAACGGTGTTCAAGAAGGGTCTACCAAAGATAATGGGACAAAAGTCATCTTGCGGGGACCAAGAACAAGAAAATCAGAAGGATATTTGATTTTCCCACACAAGACTTCAACATCTCTAACAATCCCGATTGGTGATATGGTATCTCTATTAGCAAGCTTAATAGTAACATCTATGTCTTCTATCTCTGCGGGTGCTATGTCATTCATAATTTCTTGATATAAGGTAAAGGGAATAGCACTCACGCTAGCACCTATGTCACATAAACCATGATAACAGTGATCTTCTATTTTAATTGAGACAACGGGCATACCAACAACGGGTCTATGATTATCTGTTTTATCAGGTTTGACAATTCTAGTAGCTTCATTACAGAAGTAGATAACATGCCCATCTATATTTTCTTCCAGGAGATCTTTAACCATAGCAACACTAGGTTCTACTTTGATTTGTTCATCAGGTTTAGGTGTTCTAATATAACTCTTGTTGACCACAGTTGAAACTTTAGCATGTTCCTTTATCCTAACAGGGAAAGGTGGTTTCTCAATATAAGCAGTAGGAATAACTAGATCAACATTATAAACAATAGTCTCTCTTTAGCTGGTACCGGTTCTTTAACTTCCTTTTTAATAGGTGGGTGATATTTAAACCACTTATCCTTAGGGAGATCAACATGAGTAGCAAATGATTCACAGAAGGAGGCTACTATCTCAGAGTCAAGTCCATATTTAGTGCTAAACTTTTGAAAAGCATCGGTATCCATAAAAGATTTAACACAATCATACTTAAGCTTAATACCTGACTCTTTACCTTCGTCGAGTTCCCAATCTTCAGAGTTGCATTTAATTATTTTCAAAAGATCCCACCTGAATTCAATGGTCTTCTTCATAAAGGAACCAGTACAAGAAGTATCAAGCATGGATTGATCATCACAAGAAAGCCGAGCATAAAAATTCTGAATAATGATTTCTCTTGAGAGCTCATGATTGGGGCATGAATATAACATTGACTTAAGCCTCCCCAAGCTAGAGCGATACTTTCTCCTTCACGAGGCCAAACATTATATATATAATTCCGATCATGATGAACTAGATGCATAGGATAATTTTTTTGGTGAAACTCCAATTTCAATTGATTCCAATTCCAAGATCCAATATCATCGCATAGCCTATACCATGACAATGCCTTTCCCTTCAAAGATAAAGGGAAAACCTTATTCGTAACTTCATCTCCAGGTAAACCTGCAAGCTTAAACAATCCACAAATTTCTTCCACATATATCAAGTGCATATCAGGATGTTTGGTTCCATCTCCTGCATAAGGATTAGCTAGCAGTTGTTCTATCATACCCGAAGGAATTTCATATTGAATATTTTCAGTAGGTGCAATAGGTTGAGGGGTAATTAATTGTGGTTCCGGTCGAGGTGAAGATACCCCGAACAAACCCCTCAAAGGATTGTTTTCCATAGTAACAAGTGATAATAAATTTCAGCATGTAGTAATAATTTTTCCTTACCAATTTCCACTTACCAAGAGCACTTCACTCCCCGGCAACGGCGCCGGAAAATAGCCTTGATGACCCACAAGTATATGGGATCAATTTTAGCCTTTTCAATAAGTAAGAGTGTCGAACCCAACGAGGAGCAGAAGAAAAAGACAAGTGGTTTTCAGCAAGGTAATATCTGCAAGTACTGAAATTGTAAGTAGCAGAGTAGTTTGATAGCAAGATAATTTGTAACGAGCAAGTAATGGTAGTAGTAATAAAAGTGCAGCAAGGTAGCCCAATCCTTTTGAGGCAAAGGACATGCCAAAACAGTTTCTTATAATAAGCAAAGCGTTCTTGAGGGTACACGGGAATTTCATCTAGTCACTTTCATCATGTTGGTTCGATTCGTGTTCGCTACTTTGATAATTTGATATGTGGGTGGACCGGTGCTTAGGTGCTGTTCTTACTTGAACAAACCTCCTACTTATGATTGACCCCCTCGCAAGCATCTGCAACTACGAGAAAAGTATTAAGAATAAATTCTAACCATAGCATTAAACTTTTGGATCCAATCGGTCCCTTAAGGAATAGCGCATAAACTAGGGTTTAAGCTTCTGTCACTCTCGCAACCCATCATCTAATAACTACTCCACAATGCATTCCCTTAGGCCCAAATATGGTGAAGTGTCATGTAGTCGATGTTCACATGACACCACTAAGGGAATCACAACACACATATTATCAAAATATCAAACACATACCAAGTTCACATGATTACTTGCAACATGATTTCTCCCGTGACCTCAAGAACAAAAGTAACTACTCACAAATGATAATCATGCTCAAGATCAGAGGGGTATTAAATAGCATATTGGATCTGAACATATAATCTTCCACCAAATAAACCATATAGTAACCAACTACAAGATGTAATCAACACTACTAGTCACCCACAAGCACCAATCTATAGTTCCGGTACAAAGATTGAACACAAGAGATGAACTAGGGTTTGAGAGGAGATGGTGCTATTGAAGATGTTGATGGAGATTGCCCTCCCGAAGATGGGAGAGTTGTTGGTGATGATGATGACGATGATTTCCCCCTCCGGGAGGGAAGTTCCCCGGCGGAATCGCTTCGCCGGAGGGCAAAAGTGCTCCTGCCCAAGTTCCGCCTCGAGACGGCGGTGCTCCGTCCCGAAAGTCCTCTCTTGATTTTTTCTAGGCCAAAATGACTTATATACCAGAAGATGGGCATCGAAGGTGGGCCGAGGGGAGCACAACCCACCAGGGCGCGCCTGGGCTCCCTGGCGCGCCCAGGTGGGTTGTGCCCACCTAGTAGGCCCCCTCTGGTACTTATTGGCTCCAATATTCCTCATTTATTCCATAAAAAATCTCCGTAAAGTTTCAGCTCATTTGGAGTTGTGCAGAATAGGTAGCCTGACGTAGCTTTTTCAGGTCCAGATTTCCAGCTGCCGGAATTCTCCCTCTTTGTGTATACCTTGCATATTATGAGAGAAAAGGCATTAGAATTACTCCAAAAAGCATTATTATGCATAAAAACATCATAAATAACAGTAGGAAAACATGATGCAAAATGGACGTATCAGGGTATATATAGCCTCCACACAAAATCCAACCGTTACACACATTTGACCCAACTCGGTCAGACCGAATAGAAGAACTCGGTGAGACTGATTCAATTCAAAATGTGAACGTTAGGAATCTCGCTGGGACCGACTGGAACAACTCGGTTGGACCGATGTGCTAGGGCTAGGGCAAAACCTCATCTCGGTGAGACCGATTGCTTGAACTCGGTGAGACCGATTTCAGCAAAGAGCAAACAGAGAGTTGGTCAAGAAAACTCGGTGGGACCGATTGCACATTTCGGTGAGACCGAAGTAATTGCAACAGGCAACAGAGAGTTTGCAGGGCCATCTCGGTGAGACCGAGATCCGTATCGGTGTAACCGAATCGCTAGGGTTTCTGGCACTGGCTATGTCAACTGAACTTGGTGGCGCCGGATGGATCATTTCGGTGGGGCCGAGTTTGACTTTGAGTTTTAGACATATTTGGAAGAGAAAGTGGCTGAGGGTTTTGGAGCAATATCACTAAGCACTTTGAGCAAATGGACCATCAAGCAACACCTCATCCCCTTTTAATAGTATTGGCTTTCCTATGGACTCAATGTGATCTTGGATCACTAAAATATAAATGAAAGAGTCTTGAGCTTATGCCAATCTTTGTCCTTAGCATTTTGAAGGGGATCCACATCCTCTTGTCCTTACCACGCCATTGTTGAACTCATATGAAATATACTAGATAAAAGTATTAGTCCAACAAGAGATATGTTGACATTAATTACCAAAATCACCCAGGGAGCACTTGTGCTTTCAATCTCCCCCTTTTTGGTAATTGATGACAACATACATCAAAGCTTAGGATTAAAGATATACATTGTATTAAGTAAAGCTTTGGAAAGACATGTAACATGCATAGGCTCCCCCTACATGTATGCAATCATGTGAAGATAGAATATAAGAGCATGTGAATGCATAAGCATGACAGAGCAAGCAATGGGTTACATGCATCTTGGCTATATGCATCAGAGTAAATGATGTGGATAAGAAGTGTACCTCCATGTTCATGAATTCTTCTTGCGAACAATATGTACATTAGAAAGAGACCATCATGCACATGAGTATGATGCATATACTTACATTATGGTCTTGGGCTGGCTTTAGAAGGAGTGGACTAGAGAAAATAATGTTAGATAACACAAGAACACTCTAGATAAAGCAATTTCAGGAAACCACAAGAGTACCAAGACTGGGATGACATGTAATGGGTGAGTACTGAGTACTTCATTTAGATATAGACATGTCCCCAAAGATTTAAAGATATGCAATGAATATTAAGGATTTTCCTCCCCTAGGCATGGACTCTTTCTCCCCCTGAATCTGATATTGGATAATGGGAGAAGGTAAGGTGTGAGAAAATCAGAGCAAAAAATGGTGTAGTCAACCACATGTCTTTCCCCTCTAAAAGACATGTGACTTTCTCTCCTCTTTGTTTTACTAGCATCTAGAAGAGCTTAGATGCGCTCATATGATAAGCTTTGATGTGCTCTCTCTCCCCCTTTGACATCAATTTCCAAGAAGAGCACTTCCAGAGCATGAGTCAAGTAGGTGTGGTCCTTGAGAGACACTACAAAGTAGTAAGTAATTCATGATGCTTGTAGAGGAAATAATCATTGAGTGGAGCTGAAGAAAATAGGCAGTAAAAATGGCAAAACATTTTCTCAGAGTTGAAATCGGTGACGCCGATTGTTTTTCGTCGGTGACGCCGAATTGACAGAGTCACAGAAGGTCCTGATCGATGCGACCGAGTTAGTCCATGTCGGTTGTACCGATGAACTATTTACAAGGAGACCTTGTGCTTTGGTTAGACCGATAGGTTTTGATCGGAGGGACCGAGTTCAACACAGAGTAAATTTTTTGTCAACTCAGCTCACTTGGCAAATGAAATTTCACAAGGATTTGCAAGGAATTAACTGTAAGATTTGCAATGAATTAACTGAAACACAGAGAAGGAGAACTAGATGAAGTTTTTTTTAATAAGGGGAACAAGATAGCAAGAAATATATGCAAGAACACAAAGTAAGTGAACAGAGAAACACTAGAGAACTTCATCTAGATGTGGTCGGCGGCAAAGTCACCTATGTTAGAGTATATTGACTTAGGAGTCAAGTGAGATCACTTGATCATAGGTCATACTCATCGTTTAAGCTCAAAATGGGGTTACCATTTTTCATTTAAGCATTTTGATGTATTCACATCTTGTTGAGTTGCGTTGTCTCATGTCTTGGAGCAGAGCTTCTCTAAGATGGAATATCATACCTTGGGTTGTGGTGTTGATCTTGATCATGTAGTCGAACTTGTGTTGGATGCTCAAGGTTGATGTAGTCCATCAAGAGTTGGGAGCACCCCTTATAGTTTGAGTTCATCTTCCTACATGGGTTAGTCTTGCAAGGAAGAGCACTTGTGTATCCAAAATGACAATCATGAGACTTGATACCAAATGAAATTTGATATATAGAAATTTTCAAAGGATATGTTGAGTGAGTTCAAGCTTCCTTGCATTTAACATCCATATCATAGGAACTTGGTGATGTTGAGATTGCTCAAAATATGAGTGACTTGCAATCTCATAGATTTGGGTTCATCCAAGTATCTACAAGGGTTACATAACATGCAAGGGTACAAGTATAGATCCAAGACATATGATCATCATTATAAGAGAAATATCAAGGATTAGACATAAAGGGCTCATGCCTTGCATGTATCCAAATGGAGTTTCTACTCCAAGTTTGAGGCATCAATGATATTCAATTCACCTCTCAAACGGCAAAATACTTTATCATCAAGCGGTTTGGTGAAAATATCCGCCAATTGCTTATCGGTACGAACATGCTTAAGATTGATGTCACCTTTGGCAACATGATCTCGAATGAAATGATGATGAACTTCAATATGCTTAGTTCGAGAGTGTTGCATGGGATTGTGAGAAATCTTAATAGCACTCTCATTATCACAAAGCAATGGAACATGTTTCACATGTATCCCATAATCCTTAAGGGTTTGGGTCATCCCAAGTAATTGAGCACAACATGATCCGGCGGCAATGTATTCCACTTCGGTGGTGGATAAGGATACCGAGTTTTATTTCCTGGAGGACCAAGACACAAGAGATCTACCAAGAAATTGACAAGTACCCGAAGTGGACTTTCTATCAACCTTGTCACCGGCATAGTCCGAATCGGAGTAGCCAACAAGATCAAAAGAAGACCTCTTAGGATACCAAATGCCAAAGTTTGGTGTATGAATTAAGTATCTCACTATCCTTTTCACAGCCTTAAAATGACATTCTTTAGGGGCCGCTTGATATCGTGCACACATGCACACACTTAGCATGATATCGGGATGGGAGGCACATAGATATAACAATGAACCAATCATAGAGCGGTAAACCTTTTGGTCAACCGGTTTGCCATCCTTAGTCAAGTCAAAATGTCCACTAGTAGGCATGGGTGTTTTCATACCTTTGCTTTCTTGCATGTTGAACTTCTTGAAAAGGTCCTTGGTATAGTTTGTTTGAGAAACAAAGGTACCTTCCTTAGTTTGCTTGATTTGCAAGCCAAGGAAAAATTTGAGTTCACTCACCATAGACATCTCAAACTTCTCTGACATCAGCCTTCCAAACTTTTCACTAAAATGGGGGTTAGTAGAACCAAATATGATACCATCCACATAAATTTGGCACACAAATAATTCACCATTAACCCTTTTAGTAAAAAGTGTAGAATCAATCTTCCCAATTTCAAAGCCTTTTTCAATAAGAAACTTGGTCAAGCATTTATACCATGCTCTAGGAGCTTGTTTAAGACCATAAAGAGCTTTGTGAAGTTTGTAAACATGATCAGGTTTCTTGGGATTAACAAAGCCGGGAGGTTGTTTAACATAGACTTCCTCCTCAATTTCACCATTTAGAAAAACACTTTTAATGTCCATTTGGTATAAAGTGATATCATGGTAATTGGCATAAGCAAGTAAGATGCGTATGGACTCAAGTCTAGCAATGGGGGCATAAGTCTCACCATAGTCCATACCTTCGACTTGAGTGTAGCCTTGAGCGACGAGACGGGCCTTGTTGCGTACAACTTGTCCATCCTCATCTTGTTATTCCGAAACACCCATTTGGTTCCAATGACATTGTGGTTGTCGTCCGGCTTTTCAACCAAAGTCCACACTTGATTCCTCTCGAAATTGTGTAGCTCTTCATGCATAGCGTTCACCCAATCCGGATCCTCAAGAGCTTCTTCAACCTTCATAGGTTCTATACTAGAAATGAATGAGTAATGTTCACAAAAGTTAGCCAAATGAGTTTTAGAGTGAGTAATTCTCCCGGTTTGAATATCATCAAAGATTTGTTCTACGGGATGATCTCTTGAGACTCTTGCACTAACTCGTGAGAGCTTTTGTTTGGGTCGGGGTGGAACATCCTCTTCATTTTCTTCTTCTTCTTGTCCTTCTTCATTGTTGTTGGCGTTGTTGTTCTCTTGTGGAGGTGGAGAAGGAGGTCGATGAGGTTCATCTTGTTGTACTTCCTCGTTTCCTTCGTCTTGACGTGTTCCACTTGTGGATGCCTCCAAGTCAACTTGTGGTTCACCTTGTTGTGAAGTTGAGGCTTCCACTTGAATGGACGAAGTACTCTCCTTCACCTCCGTTGGGCGAATCTTGCCAATAGACAGGTCTTGAATTGCTTCCGAAGGATCTTTGTCTCCTACATCAATTGACAATGGCTCTACTTGCGAGATGTTAGATTCATCAAACTTCACATCTACCGTCTCTTCAACCTTTCGGGTGAAATTGTTGTAGACACGGTAAGTGTGAGAGTTTGAACCATAACCGAGTAGGAAACCTTCATGATATTTAGGGGCAAATTTCGAATGACGATGCTTATCAAGAATGTAACACTTTGAGCCAAATACTCGAAAGTATCCAACTTAGGGTTTGTTACCGGTGAGAAGCTCGTATGCCGTCTTGCCGAGAAGCTTGTGAAGGTATAGTCGATTTGTAGCATGACAAGCTATCTCAACCGCTTCCACCCAAAAGTGTCTTGGCATCTTGTATTCATCGAGCATCGTTCTTGCCATCTCAATAAGTGTCCGGTTCTTCCTCTCAACAACTTCATTTTGTTGAGGTGTGTACGTAGCCGAGAACTCATGTGAAATCCCTTCTTCGTCAAGAAAGGTATCTACATTGGTGTTCTTGAACTCCGTTTCGTTGTCGCTTCGAACCTTCTTGATCTTCACTTCGAATTGGTTTTGGGCCTTCCTAGCGAAGTTCTTGAAGATCTTTTGGACCTGCAATTTATCATCAAGAAAGAACACCCACGTAAATCTTGAAAAGTCGTCAACAATGACCAAACCGAACGAGTTACCACCGACACTCTTGTAGGCGTTGGGACCAAAAAGATCCATATGAAGTAGCTCAAGCGGTCTGCTACTGGTCATGATGTTTTTCACGGGATGACTTCCTCCAACTTGTTTTCCTGCTTGACAAGCACTGCAAAGTCTATCCTTGTCGAATATGACATCTTTAACACCAATTATATGATCACCTTTAATAAGCTTATCAAGATTTTGCATGCCCATGTGACCTAACCTTCTATGCCATAACCAACCTTTAGAAGATTTAGCAATTAAGCAAGTTCGAGGTTGAGCTCTTTTAGTGAAATCAACAATGTATAGATCACCTCTACGTATACCGGTAAAGACCATATTATGGTTATCTCTTCGAAACACTTGGCAATCTACTTCAGTGAATAGAACATTAAAACCGAAATCGGCTAGTCTAGATACAGAAAGTAAATTGTAACCAAGAGATTCAACGAGCATAACATTTTGAATAGAGCTATCATGGGAGATGGCCACCTTACCAAGGCCAACTACCTTACCCTTTGAGTTATCACCAAAAGTGACATACTTTCGGGGACCATCATTTTCAGCGAGCTCACGAAACATATCCTTATCTCCGGTCATATGATCAGTACATCCACTATCAAGAACCCATTCCTTTCCCTCGGCCATGTAACCACGAAGGTTAGCCATAAGACCAAAGTGTCTCATTGACTCATCAAGATCAAAGTCACTATCATCATCCTCATCATAATATCCATGTTCAACATCATCATGTGATTGATCATCACCTAGAGAGAGTGATTCATTAGATTTATGACCATGACAATGTGCATCTTTATGAATTCTAATGACTTGTGAAATGATGCTACTAATGACTCCAACATCTCCTTTGGCACGCATAAGGTCACGAAGCTCAAAAAGACAATCACCAAATTTAGGATCACTCGGATTCATTTTATGAAAAGTAATGGACTTTTGAAGAATCTCATATAGGTTTTTCAAGGAATAGTTTGGAAAACGCTCATCAAGATATCTCCATATAGTATAAGCACATTCAAAAGTAGGCAAGCATATAAGCAAATTTCTAGGCAATCCTCTTATGATAAGATCAATGGTTCTAAGATTGCGGGTCATGTCAAGATACTCATCGGGGGTAGGATGCAAGGGATCAATATGAGGCACACAAGGACTAGTAATATACTTGTTTAAATTATATTCATTGAAAATCTAAATCATCTCATTCTTCCAAACACTATAGAACTCTCCGTCAAGCATAGGCACTCTACGTCTAATAATCCCAATCGTAGACTCATCCATCTTCCTCCAATGGTGATTAAACCAAAGCAATGGAGACCAAAGCTCTGATACCAATTGAAAGGATTGAGAAGAGGGGTCTAGAGGGGGGGTGATTAGACCCTCAACAAGTACAAGTGGCAATTTTTTAAGTTCTTCAAGTTGAGGTGGAGTTTTAGTACAAGTTTAAGCATTCACAATACATTTCAAGCAAGCATGGCAAGAGTATGAGCAGCGGAAAGAGTAAAGCATGCTAATTACAAGAAAGTAAAGGGATGGGATTGGAGTGTGCAAACGCAATGTAGACACGGAGATTTTTGGCGTGGTTCCGATAAGTGGTGCTATCGTACATCCACGTTGATGGAGACTTCAACCCACGAAGGGTAACGGTTGCGCGAGTCCACGGAGGGCTCCACCCACGAAGGGTCCACGAAGAAGCAACCTTGTCTATCCCACCATGGCCATCGCCCACGAAGGACTTGCCTCACTCGGGTAGATCTTCACGAAGTAGGATATCTCCTTGCCCTTACAAACTTCTTGGTTCAACTCCACAATCTTATCGGAGGCTCCCAAGCGACACCTAACCAATCTAGGAGACATCACTCTCCAAAAGGTAATAGATGGTGTGTTGATGATGAACTCCTTGCTTTTGTGCTTCAAATGATAGTCTCCCCAACACTCAACTCTCTCTCACATATTTGGCTATGGTGGAAAGATGATTTGAGTGGAAAGCAACTTGGGGAAGGCTAGAGATCAAGATTCTTGTGGTAGGATTGGAATATGTTGGTCTCAACACATGAGTAGGTGGCTCTCTCTCTCAGAAAATGAGTAGTGGAAGTGTAGGCACGTTCTGAAGGGGTTCACTAAAATATAAATGAAAGAGTCTTGAGCTTATGCCAATCTTTGTCCTTAGCATTTTGAAGGGGTTCCACATCCTCTTGTCCTTACCACGCCATTGTTGAACTCATCTGAAATATACTAGATAAAAGTATTAGTCCAACAAGAGATATGTTGACATTAATTACCAAAATCACCCAGGGAGCACTTGTGCTTTCAATCTCCCCCTTTTTGGTAATTGATGACAACATACATCAAAGCTTAGGATTAAAGATATACATTGTATTAAGTAAAGCTTTGGAAAGACATGTAACATGCATAGGCTCCCCCTACATGTATGCAATCATGTGAAGATAGAATATAAGAGCATGTGAATGCATAAGCATGACAGAGCAAGTAATGGGTTACATGCATCTTGGCTATATGCATCAGAGTAAATGATGTGGATAAGAAGTGTACCTCCATGTTCATGAATTCTTCTTGCAAACAATATGTACATTAGCAAGAGATCATCATGCGCATGAGTATGATGCATATACTTACCTTGTGGTCTTGGGCTGGCTTTAGAAGGAGTGGACTAGAGAAAACATTGTTAGATAACACAAGAACACTCTAGATAAAGCAATTTCAGGAAACCACAAGAGTACCAAGACTGGGATGACATGTAATGGATGAGTACTGAGTACTTCATTTAGATATAGACATGTCCCCAAAGATTTAAAGATATGCAATTAATTCTAAGGATTTTCCTCCCCTAGACATGGACTCTTTCTCCCCCTGAATCTGATATTGGATAATGGGAGAAGGTAAGATGAGAGAAAATCAGAGCAAGAAATGGTGTAGTCAACCACATGGCTTTTCCCTCTAAAAGACATGTGACTTTCTCTCCTCTTTGTTTTACTAGCATCTGGAAGAGCTTAGATGTGCTCATATGATAAGCTTTGATGTGCTCTCTCTCCCCCTTTGACATCAATTTCCAAGAAGGGCACTTCCGGAGCATGAGTCAAGTAGGTGTGGTCCTTGAGAGACACTACAAAGTAGTAAGTAATTCATGATGCTTGTAGATGAAAGAATCCTTGAGTGGAGCTGAAGAAAATAGGCAGTAAAATGGCAAAACATTTTCTCAGAGTTGAAATCGGTGACGCCGATTGTTTTTCGTCGGTGACGCCGAATTGACAGAGTCACAGAAGGTCCTGATCGTTGCGACCGAGTTAGTCCATGTCGGTTGTACCGATGAACTATTTACAAGGAGACCTTGTGCTTCGGTCAGACCGATAGGTTTTGATCGGAGGGACCGAGTTCAACACAGAGTAAAAATTGCAATGAGCAAACTTCACCTCATCATACCTGTTCGCCCTAAGATTGCAATCATAGAAAATTGCTGAACAATTTGTTGCAGAAAACCCTCCTTCCATCATAGGTTGGATTACCACCTCGTTCTCTGACTGAAGAACAACCCTATTCAGGCCCATATGTTCGGCAAACCATAGACCATCTCTAGTTGCCATTGTTTCAGCCATTAAAACATCATCTGCATAATCAATTTTAAAACTTCTTGCAGCAAAAAAACCACTAGTTGTATCTCTTATAACAATGTCGGAAGAGCAGTGTTTAGTATCACCGTTAAGAGCTGCGTCCACATTGGCTGCATAAACCCCTTCAGGAGGACCGCTCCGAGTAGGACCTGTGGTAGTAGCTATTCTTTTCTTTACCCTTGAAAAGTTCAGGGCTAGAGCAAAAATAGACATCACCGATCTACCAATCGACAGGTTTTGCTCTACATGCATATCTTGTCTCCGCTGCCACCATAGAAACCAGCTTGCCGTAAGAACAAGGTCCCCAATATGCACTTGAGGAACTATAGTTGAGTATTTGTTTGTTGTAATCATCTCGTCCAGCACCAATAGATTCCGAGCGATCTAAATAAATGGATTGCTCCACCAGCTCCTTAAGCCTCAATTCTTTCCACACTTGGCTTGCTCTTTCTCACATTGGAAAACAGTTTTGCTAAGTCTCAGTCTGAGTCGGTGTTATATTTCTTTGATCTTGCATGAAGACTCGTAAAAAATGTTTCTTTTCAGTTTTTTCTTTTTTCTTCTTATACTATATCACTTGACTGAGACTTGGTTAAGTCTCAATCGACTAAGACCTAGTCACACCCATTAAAAAATCATGTGTTTGAGGTCCTCATAACCCACTTGGCATAGGGGACATTGTCCAGTCGTCTTGATGTGTTGACTTGCTAAAATACCCAAGCACGGAACAATGCCATGAAGCGTCCACGTTAATTTTCAGAATCCGCTCGGCCGGGAAGGCACACCATCCTTTTCTCATCGAGTCTCCCATGTTGCTAGTGTTTGTCTGACACACGGGCCGACATAATGTTAATTAGCCAACCGTCATCAGGAACCGTCATTAGCAGGTTATACGTGTGTCCACCGCCTTGTCGCCGATCTCCAAGCCTTGAAAAATCAGTACTCGATCAGTTAATTTGCGCTTAACAGAACCCATAGACCGCGACACCCCAGAAGCCACGATGAGCCGCCGCCGCGCCGGCGCCGGCTCCAGCTCCGTCGGCCGCCCTGACCACGTCCTGCTCTACAAGTACGGGCGCAGCAAACTGGCCGAGGACAACAGCACCACCGCGTACACCTTCACGGAGGCAACCAAGACCATCAAGGCGACCCTCTCGATCGCCGACCTGCCGTCGCCCTCCTACCTCCACGTCAGCTGCCCCGACCTCCAGGGCCGCCCCTTCGCCGAGAGTCCGGAGATCCTCTGGTCGTCGGAGGGTCTCGTGCTCTTCCGGGTCTTCCTCGCCCCTCCCGGCCCAATCGAGTTCTTCCTCTACAGGGCCGGGCGCCGGCCGTCGCTCGATCTGCTCCACGGCGTCGGCGCTTATTTCTGCAGCAGGGAGCTTATCAGTCCATACCACGTCGGCGTTGTCCCCGACGGTGACACGGCAGGGGCTTTGTCCTAGCCGTCTTCGGTTGGGATTGGGGGTATAAGAGGGAGTTCAACTACAACCTACACGTCTACAGGTCCAAGCGGCGCGCCTGGACCAAAGAGCGCCTCGCCCCACACCTTCCTTCTTGGATAAACACGAACCGTCCGGAGGTCACCCCCGGCAAGGTGATCGCCCTGCCTGGGGCGGTGGGCTACGTCGATCTCTGGAAGGGGATCCTGCTCTGCAACGTGCTCGAGGTGCCGGTGACGGCGCGCTTCATCCCGTTGCCGAACCCGCTGCCCGGCAACCAAGAGGACTACGAAGAACGGTCGCCACGGCTGATACGCGACGTCGCCTGCGCCGACGGCTTGAGCATCACATGCGTCGAGATGGAAGATTTATACTGCTCCAGAGCCAGAACCCCCGATGTGCTCCATGATTGCGAGGTCGATCCGACAGAGGAGAAAGACGTATGGGTTGGCTGTAAGCTCGTGACATGGTACAGGGAGGTATCCTGGGACTACTGGCGCAAGGGGTGTGTGCTCCATGTCGATGAGCTTGGAACCGTCTCCTTGCCACCGCATCCTGCAGCTAGAACTGAGCCATTGCCACCCAAGCACCTGCAACCATCTTGTCGAGCTGAAGAATTGCCTCTAAGCCACCTGGAAACATCATGTCCCATCCTGTGTAGCGAGGATGTCGTTTGCCTCTTCTCCAAGAGGGACGATTGCGAACATGATTCCTGGATTGTCGTTGTTGACATGAGGAAGAAAGCAGTGAGAGAGATGCTGCCATTTTATGACGAGAATCCAGCATCCTATATATTCTGTGCACTGAAGAAATATCTTAGTAGTGAATCAGATGGAGGTGGTTCTCTTACCGAAGATACTCGTTCTCATGGCAAACGCCGTCGTTCGTTTCCCGAAGAGGACATTGACGGGCTAAACGATGGCAAAAACCATCGTTCGTTTCCTGAAGAGGACGTTGAGGGGTTAAACGACGGAACAGAGGAAATGATATGATTTAGTCATCCCGTCCGCCACAGAAGCGCCACACCATATAGCAATCCGCATTCATCTATTTTTATCGAAAAGATGTGAGTCAGTTATATGGTTTAAAGTCTATATATCGTATTTCGGTGGTGTAACTTTGCACTAAAACTATAAAAAAATAATCAGAAATGACATCTGGCGAGACCCTGGCAAACACCTTCCCTACCGTTGCACGGATCTTGACGCAGGTCCGACACCACGTAGATCTGCTGAAGTCGTTCGCTGTAAAGCATTTCTTTGCGAATGATTGCTTTTTTTGGTCTCCCCAAACAATTCAGGCAAGGTATGCGGTGGTGCTCATAGCTTTTTTTTCTCCCAGAAAATTCATTCAAGATGTGCGGTTGGGGGAACTCGAACCCGAGACCTCATGCCGAAGGCGCGCATGCTCTAATAGTTGAGCTGAAGCAGTTTGTGAAAGGACAAGAAATCCCTATTTTATAGAGGGGAATTTTTTTTGACGGGTTTTTTAGAGGGGAATTTTTCTAGACATCTTATGTACATTTTTATTATAGGTAGCATGGCAATATCCATGTCATTTTTATGTAATGCCCTCCATGGCAAGCTTTTGCGAAATTTTATCACCTATTCATGGGAATTCTGGAATGTTTCTTTCTCACATGGTAGTTCTATTAAGAGCATGACATTTTAATAATTAATGACATGACATTTTATTATTAAGAGGATGCCATTTTTATTACTTAGAGCATGTTATTTTAATAATTAATAACATGCTATTTTTTATTATTAATAAGATGAAAGTTTCATAATTAAGAGCATGCCATTTTTATTATTAAGATCATGTCATTTTATTATTATGAGGATGGCAATTTTATGAATTATGATTAACGGGATGGTAGTTTTATTGTTGAGAGCCTGGAATTTTTATTATTACTGGCACGGTATTTTTATTATTAACAGGATGAAAATTTTATTATTTAAGAGGATGGCAACTTTCTATTTACATGGCAATTTTATTTTTTTCACTGACGTGGCAGTTCTTTGTATATTTTTTGCACATTGGACCAAATAAAGCAAGAAGTTTACAGCATGTCATTTTCTTTTTGGTCCTTTGCAGAAATAAAGAAGAAATTTTTTTCACAGTGAAACATCTCCACGACACTATTCATAAATTTATTTTTTTAGATAACACAACACATTTTTCTTTAACCGTATTATTCTGTAAATTTATACATTAGCAAGACATTTTTATAAAGTAGCATGCCATTGTTCACATTTTAATATCATGGCAATTATACATTTTAAAGAAAATCACGTATTTCTTTGTCATGGCATTTAAAAAAGAACAGTAAACTGGGCATCTTTGCCAATGGGGGTTCGCCCTGGTCCTCCTCGAAGCAAACGGCCTGCAACATTCGCTGGAGGGCTCCCTCGTGAGGGAACGAACCATTTGTTGAAGGGCAGACCCCCAGCTCTCGTTCCCCAGATATTAGAGACTTTTTTTGTAATATGCAAAGAATTAGCATATAATAGTGTGATTTTCACACTCTACTGTAATTTATACTCATATTGAATAGAACTTGCATGCATACTTAGACATACAAAAATAAAAAAGGATGTTTTCTGTGGAAAAAATGAATTAGTGGCATTGTTATCCCGTTTTAAAAAGAGAAAAAAATAATGACAAAACTTACACAAAATTTGTCTTTTTTTTTCTAAAACGCAAAAATATGCATACCATATGGGAATTTTGCGCAAAAGAAGTTTTCTAAGAAAGAATGAATTAGTGGCATTGGTATTACTCTTAAAGTAGAAAGAAAATGAAAAAAAAAGTTTTATAAGAAAGATTGAATTAGTGACATGGTATTATTACCTTTTAAGAAGAAAAAAAATGAAAAAAAAGCTTTAAAAAACTTGCACACGACTTTGCATTGAAATTGCACTTGTAATATGCAAATAATACACATATAATAGTGCACTTTTCACACTCTAATGTAATTTAGACTCATATAACATAGTACTTACGTGTGTGCATTTACACCGACCCAACATCCCAAAAATCCCTGAAGAAAAAAGAAAAATCAGCTAAAAACAAAAGAAAAAAGCATAAAAAGGCAACGGTAACCAGCTTCAAGCCCAATTAGAAAATGACTGGCCCTAAACAGGGGCAAGTGAAAATTTTGGCCCAAGAAGCCATGAAGGAATACAAGGGAGGAAAAAGACAGCATAGATCTTGACAAACTCTTCTAAAAAAAAGATCTTGACAAAAGAATTAACGATTAAAAATCGACTTACAAAAATTTAAAAAACAGACAACTTACATATATAGCTAAAGTGGTTTAATTGGTACGAAGTCACCACGTTGATTTCATGTCATGTAAGAATTCAAACGTTAAGATCTTGTTAAACGAAATTTCAGACCCTACCTATAACCTTATCTATAGGGATCTAAAGAGGAAGAAAGCTAAGAGTAAGGGTGTGTTTGATTGGCATACTAATCTTGTCATACTTTGTCGCGTCACATAAGAAAATATGACTGAGTTAGACCCTATTTGGTTTCAGTCAAACTTGTGCAAGATTCCTTTCATGGAAACTAGACCTCACATGTCACTGACCCGGAAAAGTGTGGTACCAATTTTGATAACCCAACCTTAGGCATGTATGGCGAATGATGATAATTATATGAATCAAACATGCCCTCATGCATCTTCCATGCAAACCCCCCGCCCCCCCCCCCCCCCCACACCCCCCACCCCCCCCCCCCCCCCCCCCCCGCGACCAACCACAACACAAGAAAAAATTTCCTCACGCATCCGTCCACGGACAAGGGGGCCAGTCCGCGGACATGGATGCGGGAGGCCGCCATCCAACGCTAGTTGCATACATTTCAATCCACGTCAGAACCAACCGGACGAATTTCATGCGAACACGACGGATTTCATTAAAATTCGGAGATAATTTACATAAAATGGTCGATATTTCGACCGCTTAACTAAAAAACAAAAAAACTAAACCCTATACCCGACGACCACCTCGTACGCGTGACGCCTTGCCCTGCCGCACCGTCGTCGCCGTCTGTGCCGTCGTTGCTATCGTCGTCGTCCCTCCAGCGTCAGTACGTCGCCAGAGGGCCGCGACATCCTTGTCTGGCGACTGCTTGCCGCTCGCGGAGGAGCCTCTCTGCCTCCTGTTGCGCCGTGCGGAGGGCCGCCGGGGCCACTGCCGATGTGGCCTTCGGAGAGCGGCGGCCTTGCCGAGACCGGCATTCGCGGAGCAGTCGCTAAGCGACCACTCCTCGCCGTGAAGGCGGCGACGGCACCTAGCGGCCATCTCCGCGGTGGCCACGGAGCGGTCGAGGGCCCATGCGGCGGCGAGGTCCGGGTCGTTCCGGACCCATTCCAGCGCCAAGTGGCAATTGGCGAACGTGGAGCGGCGATCGACATTGCGCCGGTCGTACCTCGCCTGCCGCTGCGCCGTGCGCTCCATCAGTGCCAGCCGTTGCGTGCTCTAGGCCGGTAAGATTGCGGCGCGTGCATCGGAAGGAAAGCGCGGGAGGGGCGGGTGGTTTTTTTGGTGGGCCAGGGCAGTCAGAAGCAGGCTTGGGAGTTGTCTGGACTCCCGCAAAGCCCCCCACATTTGTCTCCGGTTTGCGGAAGAAGTCGCGTTCGGCCGCGCTGCGGACCGATACAATCCCGCGTTGGATGGATTCCACGGTTCGGACTACGCGGTCCGAACACATGCGAAAGGTTTGCAGGTCCACCTTGAAGATGCCCTAAGTGAGGTGGACTTTTTACCTTGCCGTGTGGTTTTTGCCTTTTCTGCTTACCTTGCCTGCATTATTTTGTAGTTGGCTTGGCTTTTGCGGCACTCATTAACTTTTCGATTTACGATTTTTGTGGTCTCTTGGTTAGCAAGAGTATGTTCATGTTGAATACAGTATAATAATAAAATAAAAATTACTTCCCAAGAAAAAGTATTATCTGCAATTTGAAGGTAGCATTCTTATAGTGTGAATCGACGTATTTGTGTTGCTTGATCAGTTTTGTATTCTGTGTCAAGGAGTCATCGTACTGACGTAAGGAGGGTTAACAGCTAGCTCCGAGTTTTCTACTGGCGATACTACAAAGTCTTTGTGAGAGATGCTTAAATCAGTGTTTAGTTATGTTTTTAAAGGTGAGTTCATCATCTTTGAAGTGGCTGCGATTGTTTACATTCCAATGCCTTTTTTTTTGTCTATTGCAACTCCATCTTTGGCAGGAAGCAGTTAACTTTTTTTTGACAGAACCGCCATTTGTAATTACCGCCTTATACCGATCGAGTACTCCAATCTTCAATCCATGAAATCTCAATCAGTCTACACTTAGCAGAATCCCCAGATCGCAGTTTAAAAAAAAAAGGAATCCCCAGAGCGCAGCAACCCTAAATCCACGATGAACCTTCGCCGCCGAGCCGGCTCCAGTTCCGTCGGCCGTCACGACTACGTCCTCCTCTGCACGCACGGGCACAGCGAACTGGCCGGGGACAACAGCACCACCGCATACACCTTCACGGAGGCAACGAAGACCATCAAGGTGACCGTCTCGATCGCCGACCTGCCGTCGATCTCCTACTTCCACGTCAGCTGCCCCGACCTCCAAGACAGCCCCTTCAGACAGAGGCCGGAGATCCTCTGGTCGTCGGAGGACCTCGTCCTCTTCATGGTCTTCCTCGCCCGTCCCGGCCCAATCGAGTACTTCATCTACAGGGCCGGGCGCGAGCCGTCGCTCGATCTGCTATCCGGCGCTGGAGAGTATTTCATGAGGGAGAAGGTAGATCCGTCCCTCCTCGCCGTCGTCCCCGACGGCGACGACGGGAACTTCGTCCTGGCCGCCTTCGACTGGGACTGGATGTCGGCGCGGTGCTACCTCCACGTCTTCAGGTCCAAGCGGCGTTCCTGGACCAAGGAGCACCTCGCCCCAGATTTTCCATCCTGGATGTGCACAACGTGCCGTGGTTTTGCCCCGAATGTGATCGTGGTACTGTGGAGAGCGTTGGGCTACGTCGATCTCTGGAAGGGATCCTGCTCTGCAACGTGCTCGAGGACCGGTGACGACGCGCTTCATTCCGTTGCCGATCCCCGCTGCCCGGCAACCGGAAAGGCTACAACAATGGGATGTCGGAACGGGCGTCATGGGTACGGTTAGATACGCGACGTCGCCTGCACCGACGGTCTGACGATCACATGCGTCAGATGGAAGATTTATAACCGTTTCGTAGCCAGAACCCCTGATGGGGACGTGCTCCATGACTCCGATTGATCCGTTCCGAGGAGGCGGGGGAACGCAGATGGGCTGGATGGAGGCTCGTGACATGCATACGGAGATCTCCTGGGACTACTGGCGCAAGGGGTGGTGTGCTCCATGTCGATGAACTTGGAACCGTCTCCTTGCCTCCTCATCCTGTAGAACCGAGCCATTGCCCCCCAACGGCCTGAAGCCATCATCATCATCTGGACCTAGAAAATTGCCTCTAAGGCACATGCTTGTATTCTGCCCCATCCTGTGTGGTAGGGCGTCGTTTGCTCCTCTCCAAGAGGGACAGCTACTTGATCATCGTGCATGGATCATGACTGTTGACATGAGGAAGAAAGCGTGAGAGGATTGACGACGTACTATGACGAGACACCCATGGTTTTTCAATCTAGCCTACATATCCTGCGCGCTGAAGAAATCTCTCAAGACGAATCAGATGGAGGTGTTTCTCTTGTGTGGAAGATACTCGGTCTCATGGCAAACGTCATCGGTCGTGCCCCGAATACACAAGTATTAACAGCTCCCAGCCAAAGAGGACATGAGGGGTTCGACGATGCAACAGAGGAAACGATATGGTTGAGTCATCCTGTCTGATGTCCGACACAGAAAGACACCATATATAGTAGCTCATGCAATCCCTTGGCCGTCCAAATCTTAAAATAAAATGTATCCTCTTCATTCATCTGGAGCAATTGATAATTTAAATTAGATTTGAGTGGGTTATACGGTTTAAAAACATATATACTTATTCGGTGGTGCAATACTATTTCCATAGCATTTTGTGCGTTCTTATTGTTCATCTATGCCATCTTGCATTTAAAAGTATATATTTCCTATGGTGTAGTAGCGTCACATATGTTGCACGCAATTCATCTAGACAAATACTACATAGCCAATATTCCATGTTTTTTGTCGTATTTCACTTAGTTGGAAACTTAGAATAACAACAAACACTCCTTCACCGTTGTCAGGGCCTAGAATATGAAGTGATCTGGGCTGGGTCACAATATTGAGCAGGGAGAATAGTTACGTTCCAGAAGAACAGTATATGGTCAATTTTTATCTCTCTCCACGCGTATGAGGTAACACAATCATCATTTCAGCTTGAGAATTACTTTCACGTCTATGTTTCCAAGTGATGAAAAAGTTGTTGAAAATCATTTAGCTTTAATATTAATGTCATATTTATAGGGTTTTAGTGAACTAACTTATGCAAAAATTATGTCATAAAACCATTATTTACATTGTGCAGTTTGCATTTGTTTTCCTGAACCACAGTTTGTCCATTGAAGCTCTAGGCCCATAATTTCATATAGAACTGCTATTAATTGCATTATGCTCTACCAAAATATTTCCATTCTCATTTAAAAAGAAAGGTTCCAATGTCTCCTGATCGTTGAGCTCTGCTGGTTATTGATCGCTTTGGTGTTCCTTTTTTATCTATACAACTTTGATGGTACAACCAGTGCTTATGTGTCTAGTTCATTTCCAGTTATGTAATTCACATCACACCCATTCTTTTCTAGGTTGGTGAGTGCTCATGTGTGATTGAAAACCTTAGAACTGTACCAGAGTCGCCATTGACCCAAATCGCCATATATGCACACAGAGGTCTCACATTTGGCCCCATGCGGCCGTAGTCCCTCCCCCCCCCCCCCCCCCCCCCCCCCCCCCTCTCTCGAATTTGAGCTAAAATATGTTGTATTGTAAAGATATGACCATGCGGAATGAACACCACCTCATCCTTCGAATTTCTAGCTACCAATGCGACACTAACGAATTTCTAGCTAATATGAGTATAATACATATCTATACACAGCTCAAATAAATTTGAATTCAAATTCATTTGAAAATTTTGAATGGTATCCACTCAGTATTTTTTCGATAACAGTGTTACTCTCTCGCCTCCCATCTTTTCATGATTCGGTAGGCAAAAACTTGGTCGGCGTGTGACGGTGAACCACAAACGGAGCATACATTTCGCGTGGGGGGAGGAAAACTCTTCTTGGGTGGAGTGAGCAAGAGTTTGAGCAGATGAGATGCAACGCAATCGAAGGATATAGACCCTCACTTAAATCAGCATGCCGACGCCTAGGCGAATAAAATATAATAACAATTTTGGCTAAAAGTGAGGCAGGATATACAGACGAGAAAAGATTATACCGTGTATAGTTATGTTTTTAAAGGTGAGTCATCATCTTTGAAGTGGCTGCGATTTACATTCCAATGCCTTTTTTTTTGTCTATTGCAACTCCATCTTTGGCAGGAAGCAGTTACTTTTTTTGACAGAACCGCCATTTGTAATTACCCCTTATACCGATCGAGTACTCTCCAATCTTCAATCCATGAAATCTCAATCAGTCTACACTTAGCAGAATCCCCAGATCGCAGTTTAAAAAAAAAGGAATCCCCAGAGCGCAGCAACCCTAAATCCACGATGAACCTTCGCCGCCGAGCCGGCTCAGTTCCGTCGGCCGTCACGACCACGTCCTCCTCTGCACGCACGGGCACAGCGAACTGGCCGGGGACAACAGCACCACCGCATACACCTTCACGGAGGCAACGAAGACCATCAAGGTGAACCGTCCTCGATCGCCGACCTGCCGTCGATCTCCTACTTCCACGTCAGCTGCCCCGACCTCCAAGACAGCCCCTTCAGACAGAGGCCGGAGATCCTCTGGTCGTCGGAGGACCTCGTCCTCTTCATGGTCTTCCTCGCCCGTCCCGGCCCAATCGAGTACTTCATCTACAGGGCCGGCGCGAGCCGTCGCTCGATCTGCTATCCGGCGCTGGAGAGTATTTCATGAGGGAGAAGGTAGATCCGTCCCTCCTCGCCGTCGCCCCGACGGCGACGACGGGAACTTCGTCCTGGCCGCCTTCGACTGGACTGGATGTCGGCGCGGTGCTACCTCCACGTCTTCAAGGTCCAGCGCTTTCCTGGACCAAGGAGCACCTCGCCCCAGATTTTCCATCCTGGATGTTCAACACCCGTCCGGGGTTTTGCCCGAGAATGTGATCGTGGTACGTGGGAGCGTTGGGCTACGTCGATCTCTGGAAGGGGATCCTGCTCTGCAACGTGCTCGAGGAGCCGGTGACGACGCGCTTCATTCCGTTGCCGAATCCGCTGCCCGGCACCGGAAAGGCTACAACAATGGGATGTCGGAACGGGCGTCATGGGTACGGTTGATACGCGACGTCGCCTGCACCGACGGTCTGACGATCAATGCGTCGAGATGGAAGATTTATACCGTTTCGTAGCCAGAACCCCCTGATGGGGACGTGCTCCATGACTCCGATTGATCCGTCCGAGGAGGCGGGGGAACGCAGATGGGCTGGATGGAGGCTCGTGACATGGCATACGGAGATCTCCTGGGACTACTGGCGCAAGGGGTGTGTGCTCCATGTCGATGAACTTGGAACCGTCTCCTTGCCTCCTCATCCTGCTAGAACCGAGCCATTGCCCCCCAACGGCCTGAAGCCATCATCATCATCTGGACCTAGAAAATTGCCTCTAAGGCACATGCTGGTATTCTGCCCCATCCTGTGTGGTGAGGGCGTCGTTTGCTTCCTCTCCAAGAGGGACAGCTACTATGATCATCGTGCATGGATCATGACTGTTGACATGAGGAAGAAAGCAGTGAGAGGATTGACGACGTACTATGACGAGACACCCATGGTTTTCAATCTAGCCTACATATCCTGCGCGCTGAAGAAATCTCTCAAGAGCGAATCAGATGGAGGTGGTTCTCTTGTTGTGGAAGATACTCGGTCTCATGGCAAACGTCATCGGTCGTCCCCGGAATACACAAGTATTAACAGCTCCCAGCCAAAGAGGACATTGAGGGGTTCGACGATGCAACAGAGGAAACGATATGGTTGAGTCATCCTGTCTGAGTCCGACACAGAAGAGACACCATATATAGTAGCTCATGCAATCCTTGGCCGTCCAAATCTTAAAATAAAATGTAATCCTCTTCATTCATCTGGAGCAATTGATAATTTAAATTAGATTTGAGTGGGTTATACGGTTTAAAACATATAGTACTTATTCGGTGGTGCAATACTATTTCCTAATGCATTTTGTGCGTTCTTATTGTTCATCTATGCCATGCTTGCATTTAAAAGTATATATTTCCTATGGTGTAGTAGCGTCACATATGTTGCACGCAATTCATCTAGACAAATACTACATAGCCAATATTCCATGTTTTTTGTCGTATTTCACTTAGTTGGAAACTTAGAATAACAACAAACACTCCTTCACCGTTGTCAGGGCCTAGAATATGAAGTGATCTGGGCTGGGTCACAATAATTGAGCAAGGGAGAATAGTTACGTTCCAGAAGAACAGTATATGGTCAATTTTTATCTCTCTCCAGCAGTATGAGGTAACACAATCATCATTTCAGCTTGAGAATTACTTTCACGTCTATGTTTCCAAGTGATGAAAAAGTTGTTGAAAATCATTTAGCTTTAATATTAATGTCATATTTATAGTGGTTTTAGTGAACTAACTTATGCAAAAATTATGTCATAAAACCATTATTTACATTGTGCAGTTTGCATTTGTTTTCCTGAACCACAGTTTGTCCATTGAAGCTCTAGGCCCATAATTTCATATAGAACTGCTATTAATTGCATTATGCTCTACCAAAATATTTCCATTCTCATTTAAAAAAGAAAGGTTCCAATGTCTCCTGATCGTTGAGCTCTGCTGGTTATTGATCGCTTTGGTGTTCCTTTTTTATCTATACAACTTTGATGGTACAACCAGTGCTTATGTGTCTAGTTCATTTCCAGTTATGTAATTCACATCACACCCATTCATTTTCTAGGTTGGTGAGTGCTCATGTGTGATTGAAAACCTTAGGAACTGTACCAGAGTCGCCATTGACCCAAATCGCCATAAGTATGCAACACAGAGGTCTCACATTTGGCCCCATGCGGCCGTAGTCCCGGGGGGGGGGGGGGGGGGGGGGGAGGGACTACGGCCGCATGGGGCCAAATGTGAGACCTCTGTGTTGCATACTTATGGCGATTTGGGTCAATGGCGACTCTGGTACAGTTCCTAAGGTTTTCAATCACACATGAGCACTCACCAACCTAGAAAATGAATGGGTGTGATGTGAATCATAACTGAAATGAACTAGACACATAAGCACTGGTTGTACCATCAAAGTTGTATAGATAAAAAAGGAACACCAAAGCGATCAATAACCAGCAAGCTCAACGATCAGGAGACATTGAACCTTTCTTTTTTAAATGAGAATGGAAATATTTTGGTAGAGCATAATGCAATTAATAGCAGTTCTATATGAAATTATGGGCCTAGAGCTTCAATGGACAAACTGTGGTTCAGGAAAACAAATGCAAACTGCACAATGTAAAATAATGGTTTTATGACATAATTTTGCATAAGTTAGTTCACTAAAACCACTATAAATATGACATTAATATTAAAGCTAAATGATTTTCAACAACTTTTTCATCACTTGGAAACATAACGTGAAAGTAATTCTCAAGCTGAAATGATGATTGTGTTACCTCATACTGCTGGAGAGAGATAAAAATTGACCATATACTGTTCTTCTGGAACGTAACTATTCTCCCTTGCTCAATTATGGACCCAGCCCAGATCACTTCATATTCTAGGCCCTGACAACGGTGAAGGAGTGTTTGTTGTTATTCTAAGTTTCCAACTAAGTGAAATACGACAAAAAACATGGAATATTGGCTATGTAGTATTTGTCTAGATGAATTGCGTGCAACATATGTGACGCTACTACACCATAGGAAATATATACTTTTAAATGCAAGCATGGCATAGATGAACAATAAGAACGCACAAAAGCATTAGGAAATAGTATTGCACCACCGAATAAGATTACTATATGTTTTTAAACCGTATAACCCACTCAAATCTAATTTAAATTATCAATTGCTCCAGATGAATGAAGAGGATTACATTTTATTTTAAGATTTGGACGGCCAAGGATTGCATGAGCTACTATATATGGTGTCTCTTCTGTGTCGGACTCAGACAGGATGACTCAACCATATCGTTTCCTCTGTTGCATCGTCGAACCCCTCAATGTCCTCTTTGGCTGGGAGCTGTTAATACTTGTGTATTCCGGGGACGACGCGATGACGTTTGCCATGAGACCGAGTATCTTCCACAACAGAGAACCACCTCCATCTGATTCGCTCTTGAGAGATTTCTTCAGCGCGCAGGATATGTAGGCTAGATTGAAAACCATGGGTGTCTCGTCATAGCGTCGTCAATCCTCTCACTGCTTTCTTCCTCATGTCAACAGTCATGATCCATGCACGATGATCATAGTAGCGTCCCTCTTGGAGAGGAAGCAAACGACGCCCTCACCACACAGGATGGGGCAGAATACCAGCATGTGCCTTAGAGGCAATTTTCTAGGTCCAGATGATGATGATGCTTCAGGCCGTTGGGGGGCAATGGCTCGGTTCTAGCAGGATGAGGAGGCAAGGAGACGGTTCCAAGTTCATCGACATGGAGCACACACCCCTTGCGCCAGTAGTCCCAGGAGATCTCCGTATGCATGTCACGAGCCTCCATCCAGCCCATCTGCGTTCCCCCGCCTCCTCGGACGGATCAATCGGAGTCATGGAGCACGTCCCCATCAGGGGTTCTGGCTACGAAACGGTATAAATCTTCCATCTCGACGCATGTGATCGTCAGACCGTCGGTGCAGGCGACGTCGCGTATCAACCGTACCCATGACGCCCGTTCCGACATCCCATTGTTGTAGCCTTTCCGGTTGCCGCAGCGATCGGCAACGGAATGAAGCGCGTCGTCACCGGCTCCTCGAGCACGTTGCAGAGCAGGATCCCTTCCAGAGATCGACGTAGCCCAACGCTCCTCCACGTACCACGATCACATTCTCGGGGCAAAACCCGGACGGTTGTTGAACATCCAGGATGGAAAATCTGGGGCGAGGTGCTCCTGGTCCAGGAACGGCGCTTGGACCTGAAGACGTGGAGGTAGCACCGCGCCGACATCCAGTCCCAGTCGAAGGCGGCCAGGACGAAGTTCCCGTCGTCGCCGTCGGGGACGACGGCGAGGAGGGACGGATCTACCTTCCCCTCATGAAATACTCTCCAGCGCCGGATAGCAGATGAGCGACGGCTCGCGCCCGGCCCTGTAGATGAAGTACTCGATTGGGCCGGGACGGGCGAGGAAGACCATGAAGAGGACGAGGTCCTCCGACGACCAGAGGATCTCCGGCCTCTGTCTGAAGGGGCTGTCTTGGAGGTCGGGGCAGCTGACGTGAAGTAGGAGATCGACGGCAGGTCGGCGATCGAGACGGTCACCTTGATGGTCTTCGTTGCCTCCGTGAAGGTGTATGCGGTGGTGCGTGTCCCCGGCCAGTTCGCTGTGCCCGTGCGTGCAGAGGAGGACGTGTCGTGACGGCCGACGGAACTGGAGCCGGCTCGGCGGCGAAGGTTCATCGTGGATTTAGGGTTGCTGCGCTCTGGGGATTCCTTTTTTTTTAAACTGCGATCTGGGGATTCGCTAAGTGTAGACTGATTGAGATTTCATGGATTGAAGATTGGAGTACTCGATCGGTATAAGGCGGTAATTACAATGGCGGTTCTGTCAAAAAAAGTTAACTGCTTCCTGCCAAAGATGGAGTGCAATAGACAAAAAAAAAGGCATTGGAATGTAAACAATCGCAGCCACTTCAAAGATGATGAACTCACCTTTAAAAAATAACTAAACACTGATTTAAGCATCTCTCCAAAGACTTTGTAGTATCGCCAGTAGAAAACTCGGAGCTAGCTGTTAACCCTCCTTACGTCAGTACGATGACTCCTTGACACAGAATACAAAACTGATCAAGCAACACAAATACGTCGATTCACACTATAAGAATGTCTACCTTCAAATTGCAGATAATACTTTTTCTTGGGAAGTAATTTTTATTTTATTATTATACTGTATTCAACATGAACATACTCTTGCTAACCAAGAGACCACAAAATCGTAAATCGAAAAGTTAATGAGTGCCGCAAAAGCCAAGCCAACTACAAAATAATGCAGGCAAGGTAAGCAGAGAAAAGGCAAAAAACCCACACGGCAAGGTAAAAAGTCCACCTCACTTAGGGCATCTTCAAGGTGGACCTGCAAACCTTTCGCATGTTCGGACCGCGTAGTCCGAACCGTGGAATCCATCCAACGCGGGATTGTATCGGTCCGCAGCGCGGCCGAACGCGACTCTTCCGCAAACCGAGACAAATGTGGGGGCTTTGCGGGAGTCCAGACAACTCCCAAGCCTGCTTCTGACTGCCTGCCCACCAAAAAAACCACCCGCCCCCCGCGCTTTCCTTCCGATGCACGCGCCGCAATCTTACCGGCTAGAGCACGCAACGGCTGGCACTGATGGAGCGCACGGCGCAGCGGCAGGCGAGGTACGACCGGGCGCAATGTCGATCGCCGCTCCACGTTCGCCAATTGCCACTTGGCGCTGGAAGGGTCCGGAACGACCCGGACCTCGCCGCCGCATGGGCCCTCGACCGCTCCGTGGCCACCGCGGAGATGGCCGCTAGGTGCCGTCCGCCTTCACGGCGAGGAGTGGTCGCTTAGCGACTGCTCCCGAATGCCGGTCTCGGCAAGGCCGCGCTCTCCGAAGGCCACATCGGCATGGCCCGGCGGCCCTCCGCACGGCGCAACAGGAGGCAGAGAGGCTCCTCCGCGAGCGGCAAGCAGTCGCCAGACAAGGATGTCGCGGCCCTCTGGCGACGTACTGACGCTGGAGGGACGACGACGATAGCAACGACGGCACAGACGGCGACGACGGTGCGGCAGGGCAAGGCGTCACGCGTACGAGGTGGTCGTCGGGTATAGGGTTAGTTTTTTGTTTTTTAGTTAAGCGGTCGAAATATCGACCATTTATGTAAATTATTCTCCGAATTTTAATGAAATCCGTCGTGTCGCATGAAATTCGTCCGTTGGTTCTGACGTGATTGAATGTATGCAACTAGCGTTGGATGGCGGCCTCCCGCATCCATGTCCGCGACTGGCCCCTTGTCCGTGGACGGATGCGTGAGGAAATTTTTTTGTGTGTGGTTGGTGGGTGGTGGGGGGGGGGGGGGGGGGGTTGCCATGGAGATGCCTTAGTGCATGTTTGATTCATATAATTATCATCATTCGCCATACATGCCTAAGGTTGGGTTATCAAAATTGGTACCACACTTTCCGGGTCAGTGGAACATGTGAGGTCTAGTTTCCATGAAAGGAATCTTGCCAAGTTTGACTGAAACCAAATGGGTTCTAACTCAGTCATATTTCTTATGTGACGCGACAAAGTATGACAAGATTAGTATGCCAATCAAACACACCCTTACTCTTAGCTTTCTTCCTCTTTAGATCCCTATAGATAAGGTTATAGGTAGGGTCTGAAATTCGTTTAACAAGATCTTAACGTTTGAATTCTTACATGACATGAAATCAACGTGGTGACTTCGTACCAATTAAACCACTTTAGCTATATAGTAAGTTGTCTTTTTTTAAATTTTGTAAGTCGATTTTAATCGTTAATTCTTTTGTCAAGATCTTTTTTAGAAGAGTTTGTCAAGATCTATGCTGTCTTTTCCTCCCTTGTATTCCTCATGGCTTCTGGCCAAAATTTTCACTTGCCCCTGTTTAGGGCCAGTCATTTTCTAATTGGGCTTGAAGCTGGTTACCGTTGCCTTTTTATGCTTTTTTCTTTTGTTTTTAGCTGATTTTTCTTTTTCTTCAGGGATTTTGGGATGTGGGTCGGTGTAAATGCACACACGTAAGTACTATGTGTATATGAGTCTAAATTACATTAGAGTGTGAAAAGTGCACTATTATATGTGTATTATTTGCATATTACAAGTGCAATTTCAATGCAAAGGTCGTGTGCAAGTTTTTAAAGCTTTTTTCATTTTTTTTCTTCTTAAAAGGTAATAATACCATGTCACTAATTCAATCTTTCTTATAAACTTTTTTTTCATTTTCTTTCTACTTTAAGAGTAATACCAATGCCATAATTCATTTTCTAGAAAACTTCTTTGCGCAAATTCCCATATGGTATGCATATTTTTGCGTTTTAGAAAAAAAAAGACAAATTTTGGTGTAAGTTTTGTCATTATTTTTTTCTCTTTTTAAAACGGGATAACAATGCCACTAATTCATTTTTTCCACAGAAAACATCTTTTTTATTTTTGTATGTCTAAGTATGCATGCAAGTTCTATTCAATATGAGTAAAATTACAGTAGAGTGTGAAAATCACACATTATATGCTAATTCTTTGCATATTACAAAAAAAGTCTCTAATATCTGGGGAACGAGAGCTGGGGTCTGCCCTTCAACAAATGGTTCGTTCCCTCAGAGGGAGCCCTCCAGCGAATGTTGCAGGCCGTTTGCTTCGAGGAGGACCAGGGCGAACCCCCATTGGCAAAGATGCCCAGTTTACTGTTCTTTTTTAATTGCCATGACAAAGAAATACGTGATTTTTTAAAATGTATAATTGCCATGATATTAAAATGTGAACAATGGCATGCTACTTTAAAAAATGTCTTGCTAATGTATAAATTTACAGAATATACGGTTAAAGAAAATGTGTTGTGTTATCTAAAAAAATAAATTTATGAATAGTGTCGTGGAGATGTTTCACTGTGAAAAAATTTCTTCTTTTATTTCTGCCAAGGACCAAAAAGAAATGACATGCTGTAAACTTCTTGCTTTATTTGGTCCAATGTGCAAAAAATATACAAAGAACTGCCACGTCAGTGAAAAAAAATAAAATTGCCATGTAAATAGAAAGTTGCCATCCTCTTAAATATAAAATTTTCATCCTGTTAATAATAAAAATACCGTGCCAGTAATAATAAAAATTCCAGGCTCTCAACAATAAAACTACCATCCCGTTAATCATAATTCATAAATTGCCATCCTCATAATAATAAAATGACATGATCTTAATAATAAAAATGGCATGCTCTTAATTATGAAACTTTCATCTATAATAATAAAAAAATAGCATGTTATTAATTATTAAAAACATGCTCTAAGTAATAAAAATGGCATCCTCTTAATAATAAAATGTCATGTCATTAATTATTAAAATGTCATGCTCTTAATAGAACTACCATGTGAGAAAGAAACATTCCAGAATTCCCATGAATAGGTGATAAAATTTCGCAAAAGCTTGCCATGGAGGGCATACATAAAAATGACATGGATATTGCCATGCTACCTATAATAAAAATGTACAATAAGATGTCTAGAAAAATTCCCCTCTAAAAAACCCGTCAAAAAAAATTCCCTCTATAAAATAGGGATTTCTTGTCCTTCACAAACTGCTTCAGCTCAACTATTAGAGCATGCGGCCTTCGGCATGAGGTCTCGGGTTCGAGTTCCCCCAACCGCACCTCTTGAATGAATTTTCTGGGAGAAAAAAAAGCTATGAGCACCACCGCATACCTTGCCTGAATTGTTTGGGGAGACCAAAAAAAGCAATCATTCGCAAAGAAAGCTTACAGCGAACGACTTCAGCAGATCTACGTGGGTGTCGGACCTGCGTCAAGATCCGTGCAACGGTAGGGAAGGTTGTTTGCACGGGTCTCGCCAGATGTCATTTCTGATTATTTTTTATAGTTTTAGTGCAAAGTTACACCACCGAAATACGATATATAGCTTTAAACCATATAACTGACTCACATCTTTTCGATAAAAATAGATGAATGCGATTGCTATATGGTGTGGCGCTTCTGTGGCGGACGGGATGACTAATCATATCATTTCCTCTGTTCCGTCGTTTAACCCCTCAACGTCCTCTTCAGGAAACGAACGATGGTTTTTGCCATCGTTAGCCCGTCAATGTCCTCTTCGGGAAACGAACGACGGCGTTTGCCATGAGAACGAGTATCTCGGTAAGAGAACCACCTCCATCTGATTCACTACTAAGATATTTCTTCAGTGCACAGAATATATAGGATGCTGGATTCTCGTCATAAAATGGCAGCATCTCTCTCACTGCTTCTTCCTCATGTCAACAACGACAATCCAGAATCATGTTCGCAATCGTCCCTCTTGGAGAAGAGGCAAACGACATCCTCGCTACACAGGATGGGACATGATGTTTCCAGGTGGCTTAGAGGCAATTCTTCAGCTCGACAAGATGGTTGCAGGTGCTTGGGTGGCAATGGCTCAGTTCTAGCTGCAGGATGCGGTGGCAAGGAGACGGTTCCAAGCTCATCGACTGGAGCACACACCCCTTGCGCCAGTAGTCCCAGGATACCTCCCTGTACCATGTCACGAGCTTACAGCCAACCCATACGTCTTCTCCTCTGTCGGATCGACCTCGCAATCATGGAGCACATCGGGGGTTCTGGCTCTGGAGCAGTATAAATCTTCCATCTCGACGCATGTGATGCTCAGCCGTCGGCGCAGGCGACGTCCGTACAGCCGTGGCGACCGTTCTTCGTAGTCCTCTTGGTTGCCGGGCAGCGGGTTCGGCAACGGGATGAAGCGCGCCGTCACCGCAACCTCGAGCACGTTGCAGAGCAGGATCCCCTTCAGAGATCGACGTAGCCCACCGCCCCAGGCAGGGCGATCACCTTGCCGGGGGTGACCTCCGGACGGTTCGTGTTTATCAAGAAGGAGGTGTGGGGCGAGGCGCTCTTTGGTCCGGCGCGCCGCTTGGACCTGTAGACGTGTAGGTTGTAGTTGAACTCCCTCTTATACCCCCAATCCCAACCGAAGACGAGGTACGGAAAACCACCACGGCCCGGTGTCACCGTCGGGGACAACGCCGACGTGGTATGGACTGATAAGCTCCCTGCTGCAGAAATAAGCGCCGACGCCGTGGAGCAGATCGAGCGACGCCGGCCCCGGCCCTGTAGAGGAAGAACTCGATTGGGCCGGGAGGGGCGAGGAAGACCGGAAGAGCACGAGACCCTCCGACGACCAGAGGATCTCCGGACTCTCGGCGAAGGGGCGGCCCTGGAGGTCGGGGCAGCTGACGTGGAGGTAGGAGGGCGACGGCAGGTCGGCGATCGAGAGGGTCGCCTTGATGGTCTTGGTTGCCTCCGTGAAGGTGTACGCGGTGGTGCTGTTGTCCTCGGCCAGTTTGCTGCGCCCGTACTTGTAGAGCAGGACGTGGTCAGGGCGGCCGACGGAGCTGGAGCCGGCGCCGGCGCGGCGGCGGCTCATCGTGGCTTCTGGGGTGTCGCGGTCTATGGGTTCTGTTAACGCGCAAATTAACTGATCGAGTACTGATTTTTCAAGGCTGAGATCGGCGACAAGGCGGTGGACCACCGTTAACCTCTAATGACGGTTCCTGATGACGGTTGGCTAATTAACATTATGTCGGCCCGTGTGGTCAGACAAACATAGCAACATGGGAGACTCGATGAGAAAAGGATGGTGTGCCTTCCCGGCCGAGCGGATTCTGAAAATTAACGTGGACGCTTCATGGCATTGTTCCGTGCTGGGTATTTTAGCAAGTCAACACATCAAGACGACTGGACAATGTCCCCTATGCCAAGTGGGTTATGAGGACCTCAAACACATGATTTTTTAATGGGTGTGACTAGGTCTTAGTCGATTGAGACTTAACCAAGTCTCAGTCAATTATATAGTATAAAAGAAGAAAAAAAAGAAAAACAAAACATAACATTTTTACGAGTCTTCATGCAAGATCAAAGAAATAACACCGACTCAGACTGAGACTTAGCAAAACTGTTTTCCAATGTGAGAAAGAGCAAGCCAAGTGTGGAAAGAATTGAGGCTTAAGGAGCTGGTGAGCAATCCATTTTTAGATCGCTCGGAATCTATTGGTGCTGGACGAGATGATTACAACAAACAAATACTCAACTATAGTTCCTCAAGTGCATATTGGGGACCTTGTTCTTACGGCAAGCTGGTTTCTATGGTGGCAGCGGAGACAAGATATGCATGTAGACAAAACCTGTCGATTGGTAGATCGGTGATGTCTATTTTTGCTCTAGCCTGAACTTTTCAAGGGTAAAGAAAAGAATAGCTACTACCACAGTCCATACTCGGAGCGGTCCTCCTGAAGGGGTTTATGCAGCCAATGTGGACGCAGCTCTTAACGGTGATACTAAAACACTGCTCTTCCGACATTGTTATAAGAGTAACAACTAGTGGTTTTTTGCTGCAAGAAGTTTTAAAATGATTATGCAGATGATGTTTAATGGCTGAAACAATGGCAACTAGAGATGGTCTATGGTTTGCCGAACATATGGGCCTGAATAGGGTTGTTCTTCAGTCAGAACGAGGTGGTAATCCAACCTATGATGGAAGGAGGGTTTTCTCAACAAATTGTTCAGCAATTTTATGATTGCAATCTTAGGGCGAACAGGTATGATGAGGTGAAGTTGCTCATTGTCAATTTTACTCTGTGTTACTCGGTCCCTCGATCAAAAACCTATCGGTCTGACCGAAGCACAAGGTCTCCTTGAAATAGTTCATCGGTACAACCGACATGGACTAACTCGGTCGCAACGATCAGGACCTTCTGTGACTCTGTCAATTCGGCGTCACCGACGAAAAACAATCGGCGTCACCGATTCAACTCTGAGAAAATGGTTTGCCATTTTACTGCCTATTTTCTTCAGCTCCACTCAAGGTCTTTCATCTACAAGCATCATGAATTACTTACTACTTTGTAGTGTCTCTCAAGGACCACACCTACTTGACTCATGCTCCAAGTGCCCTTCTTGGAAATTGATGTCAAAGGGGGAGAGAGAGCACATCAAAGCTTATCATATGAGCACATCTAAGCTCTTCCAGATGTAGTAAAACAAGAGGAGAGAAAGTCACATGTCTTTTAGAGGGAAAAGCCATGTGTTGACTACACCATTTCTTGCTCTGATTTTCTCTCATCTTACCTTCTCCCATTATCCAATATCAGATCAGGGGGAGAAAGAGTCCATGTCAGGGGAGGAAAATCCTTAGAATAATTGCATATCTTTAAATCTTTGGGGACATGTCTATATCTAAATGAAGTACTCAGTACTCATCCATTCATGTCACCCAGTCTTGGTACTCTTGTGGTTTCCTGAAATTGCTTTATCTAGAGTGTTCTTGTGTTATCTAACAATGTTTTCTCTAGTCCACTCCTTCTAAAGCCAGCCCAAGACCACAAGGTAAGTATATGCATCATACTCATGCGCATGATGATCTCTTGCTATGTACATATGTTTGCAAGAGAATTCATGAACATGGAGGACACTTCTTATCCAC